>CAODLS010251812.1:0-15896 GCA_948243855.1 Flueggea neowawraea
GGGCCAGTCCAATACATGTTCCCAACATGCATCTATGTTCTAAGTTGATATCTCATATCCATTATCAGTAAAATGTGATTATCCACTTAGCAACATACTAATCTTTAATTCATTTTCATTCTCATGATAATGATCGATTAGGGAAATTTAGAATAGTATTCTTTTATCCTTATGGTTTTACTATCAAGTCATGCACTTGATGGCACAAGGAATAATAGACTATTCATGGAGTTTTATCTTCATAAAACATGTTATATTTCATAGAAATGAAATTTCTCTTTATTAAATAATTGAATGACAATGCACATTAATGATTGGACTAGGGCACAATTCTAACAAATCTAATACACACTTTTAACTCAAGACTTCCAAAAATTCTTTCACAATTCTTTTTTGTTAGCGACAGGCTTTACAAGTACTCTGTCCTTGCCTCTTCAACCTCGTGCCTTCCTCAATCTTTAGGTAATCCCTTCAATCTCTCTGCTAAATTCTATAATTCATATAATTAATATTAGCTCTATGGCTAAAGATATCATTTTCATAGCTAGATTGATGCAATCCGTTAGCAAGAACCTGCCTTTCTTTGCCCTCCTACCTTTCATGAACTTGGGTTTTGTTCAATTTTTGTGGGTCTTGAATTTTTGTGCTTAGAAGTTCAATTAATTTTTCAGTTTATATAATAACAAAATTCTTTGTTATGGTTGTGGCAGTGGGCTAATGACTGAATTAGTTGCTTCGAGACGCTCAATTTGAAATATTTTTGCGTTTTGGATTGAATGGAACTTTGGGCTTAGGAATTATTCGCTTGATTGAGAATTTATTAGTGTCCTTTTCCTTTTTTTTTAGCAATTGTAGCCACGTCCTTTGGCATACTGTTTACTTTGCTTTGGCACTTTAAGAAATGATGTCTCGTATACATTGGATTTCAATAGAATATTCATTCAGTTATATGTGTGTTTGTATATGCATGTATGGGCACAAATGTCGTGTATGAATTTTTTTGTTACTAGATTTGGAGATTATATCTCTGTATTCATTTTTTGTTCTACATGATTTCAGTTGTTTCTGAGCTGGCCCTTCTGAAATTGTCATGAGTAAAGCATCACTTTGTCCCATACTTTGTTATTCTTGTTAGTATAATTAATAAGGCGGTCTCATAATTTGCTAATAATAACCAAATTCATAATTTGTTAAGTATTTGTCTTTGTTAATATTTATATTTGTTTGTTACATATTGCATATACAATATAATAACATTATAATGGGAGATACAAACCAAAAAAATGACAAGGTCAAAGAAAGAGGCGAAGAAAAATGTAAAATTTGGATAGTTGACAAAACTAACAAGTTACTGAAACTCATGGTTGATGCTGCAAATTGGGGTTGGTGTGATAACAATGGCTTATTGGGTAAAAAACACTGTGGAGAAAAAGATACTCCCTGCCTGAATGAAATACTTGGATTTGATAGGAATTATTCTCAATACTTAAGTCGTTT
Source organism: Flueggea neowawraea (assembly GCA_948243855.1). NCBI lineage: Eukaryota > Viridiplantae > Streptophyta > Magnoliopsida > Malpighiales > Phyllanthaceae > Flueggea > Flueggea neowawraea. The sequence continues at coordinate 1,498 of CAODLS010251812.1, forward strand.
AAACAAAGATATAGCAATTACTGCAATCTTTTGAATTGTAACTCCGGCTTTGGATGGGATCCTGTGACCAATAAATTTACTGCTCTAGATGAAGTATGAGAGGATTACTTTAAGGTAATTATTTAGTAATATATAAATCAAGTCTCTTCATATGTTTAGTTGTCTTTTACTTAATTTAATTTATTTATTTTATTAATATTTCATAAATTGACTTTTTTTTTCCAGTCCCATCCTGCCCATAGAAGCTATTGTACAGACACTTTTGTAGACTATGAAGACTTGAGAATTGCAATTGAAAATGGAACTACAATTGGGAAACATGTAATTGGATTAGGGGAAGATATTGGTGTAAGAACACATGAGGCAGAAGAAAATAGAGGTTATACTTTGAATGAGTTCATTTATAATCATAACACTGAAACATTCTTACATAGTGATATACAAGATTCCTTATATCAATCGTCATCTTATAGATTCTCTACTTCACTACAACCCTATAAAACCATGAACTCAAATATCCCTCTAGCAAGAATAAGATGTAATAGAAATGAGTTTGAAGAAAATCTACCTCTTCTGAGCCTAGCAATAGTCAATCAGATATAATGAACAAACTCACTCAATTTGTTCACTAGTTGGTTGAAGCTATTAAGTCATTTGATAGCAGTGAACATAGTTGCTAGGATCTTATCAAAGAAATACTAGACTTTGATAAGCGTTCACGTTTCAAGGCACTTAAGTTGCTCAACACTGGAGCAAAGAAGATTGAGTTCTTGAAAATGACTCCTAAAGAGCATTTTGAATGGATAACTTATGAATTAGAGCAGTGAAAGCTGCAATTATTCAATTATGGATCTTATTATCGTTGTTTTCAAATGCATTTTGCTACTTTTTTTTAATGTTCATGTAAGTGACAAATTATATTTTATGAGATATTTATCAATCGTATTTGTTTTTATGTTAGTTTTTATTAAAGAAGAATAGATTAGATATAAAACTATTGTTTTATAACTTTTTAATAATCATTTACACATAGTTTATTGTCTTTCTTTAAGTCATTATATTTACATATCTTAAAAATGAATAGTGATGATGAAGTGGAGAATAAAAAAAATAAAGAAATGGAAGAAGAAGAAATCAAAGAAGAATGGTATGAAACATTTAAGCACTTATTGGTGACAATTCAAGCAATTGCTTGCTTGTTGAATGAGTTTATAACTAGTATGTCCCAAAATCGTATCCAATACTCTTTTATCTAGGCAGTCAATAACTTTAGACGGGTATGATTATATACATAAAATTTTAAATGAAGATCTAACAAAATTTCGTCAATTGTACACAATGTATCCTAATGTGTTTCTTAAACTATGCAGCATTATTAGAGAAGAAGCACTCTTACAGGATACAAGGTTTATTTGCATTGAAGAAGTGATTACAACCTTTCTACTGATTGTCGGTCAAAATTTCAGATATTGTTTAATTCGAAAAACATTTGGCCGATCGCATTTCACTACTAGCCAAATTTCAATAAAATCTTGAGAGCATTAAATAAAATTGTTGTAGATGTGATGGCTAAACCAAGTTCCTCGGTGCAAGAAAAAATTAAAGAAAGTACAAGATTATATCCTTACTTTGAAGTAAGTTTATTTGTATTTTGTTATAGTACTTTGTTATTGTCATTTTCACTTCTTTTTTAGTAAAAATTTTGTTGTATTAATTATATATTTATTCATATTCATTTAGGATTGCATTGGATTTATTGATGGTACCCATATTCCTGTAATGGTAATTGGACGTGGACGTGATACTAGTAGCTATTGCAATCATCATGGAATGATTTCACAAAATATTTTAGCAGCTTGTAACTTTGATTTGGAATTCATGTATGTGCTTAATAGGTGGAAAGGATCTGCACATGATTCAAAAGTGTTAAATAATGCTTTAACAAGTAGGAATGGACTTGAAATACCACAAGGTACTATTTTTCTATTTCTTGTTATTTTAATTTATTATCTACCTTTTAATGTTCATTATTTTAGTTTATCACGTCAAATATTAGGTGAATATTTTCTGGTGGATTCTAGATTCCTAAATGGACTTCGGTTTTTATCTTCTTTTCGAGGTGTTCGTTATCATCTTCAAAATTTTCATGGCCAAGGTTGTCATGTTGAAAATGCAAATGAATTATTCAATATTCGTCATGCTTCTTTGAGGAATGCGGTTGAGAGATTATTTGGTATTTTCAAATCGTAGTTTACAATTTTTGAAACAACTCCTCCATTTCCATATAGCACACAAGCAGAGCTAGTGTTAGCATGTGCAAGGTTGCACAACTTTCTTCGAAAAGAGTGTCGTTCAGATGAATTTTCAGTTGAACTAGATAATGAAATTTTATTATCTCCACCTATACTAATTAATCAAAAAGAGAATTTTGAACCATTTGTTGAGACATAGGAACAACAAAAAAAATACGGCCAATGAATGGAGAAATACTCTAGCTACTAACATATGAAATGATATTGAGCTTGTAAATGAAAATAAACATTAATTTTTTATCAGTGTTTTAAGTTTACTTATTTAGAGTTAATGAGATTTTTTTGTATGAACAAATCATATTTTTATATTTTTTATTCTTAATTTTTCAAATGAATATTTCAATTGTTTATTTTAAGCGTAAAAGAAAATTATATGAGGTAGAAACAACTGTGAAGATTTTTTTTATTTAATAATGATAAAGTAAAAATTTTAATTGTTATAATTTTTTTTTTTAAATAAAGTCTATAAAAGTCATTAAAAAATCATAAATTCTACAAAAGTCTTTTAAAATAAAATATATAAAAGTTATTGACAAATTTATAAACTCTGTAAAAGTCATTAAAATTTATAAAATCTGTAAAAATCATTAACTTAAAACAAATCTAAAAAAGTCATTAAAACTGATAATTTAATACACCCCCTTAGATTTTTTTCTCAACAAGAAAAAGTTTCACTATATATATGAACATATAAAAGGTTACAAAGCAATATAGACAGATCCAACAGATCTAGTACACAAAGGAGAAAAATAGATCTAAGTTACAAATTTTTCAGAGCATCATTAATAATCTCTCTATTTTAAAAAATTAAAATATATTATTTAATTCAAATTTTCTCTACTATTTATCTAAAAATTTGAACCCATCTTTTATTTTATTTTATTTATTAATATTTTATTAGTACACCACAAAAATCCACAAAAAAAAATAAAAAGCAGAGCGAATTCAATCTCTACTTAATATAGTATTTTTGCTTTTTTTTTACTTATATCGAGTTATTTACTCTCTATGACACTCTTTTGTCGCTTTTTTTTTTAGCATTCAGTGATAGGTTTATTGTTGTTGCATACATTCCATTAAGGATATTTTTTTATAGGTCATTCAGGATTTTGTTTAACTAATTTTTTTATAATAAAAAAGAAAATCTTCTTTATATTTTATTATGTTATACATTAAGTTTTTTTTAAAAAAGAAAGGTTTTTATTTTTGAAAGAACCATGTTATATTAAATATCAAATGAATTAAATACATATATGCGGTATGCCCTTATTATTTGTTTTTATAAAATTATTTTGAAGGTTACATTTGGAAAAAAGTACATAAATTTCAGATTACAGGTTTGTACCAAACATGATAATTTGGAATTAGATTAAATTAAACTATCCATTTTGAATTATAACAAGCCAAATATAATAATTTATTTATAAAGAATTAGAATTCGTTTGCAAAAAAAAATGATATATTTTAGATTAATTTATAACACTCCAGTTTTAGAGAAAGAAGCTGACTCTAAACATATGGATGGTACGAACCCTGCATTCTTTCAAAAATCTTGGCATATTGCTGGCAAGGATCTGTACAAATATTGCTTGCATATTTGTGTGTGTCTCTTTGCCGTGTGACAGTGAAGGCCAAAGGGTAGACCATTCCGTCACTGCAATTTGGGCTGCAAGGCATTAAGTGGATAGGAAAGATAATGGTGAGTGGCAGGGACTTGAGATGAGGTCACAGATGTAGTTGTGGTCGACTGGTAGTGGTAACTAAACGGGTTGATTATTCATGAATGCTGGCTAAAATTGACAAGGATCCGAGTTTACCTGAGTGGGCAAGTTGCAGAGAAAATGAGTGCCGGCAGCATTGTTAAGAGGAAGAGCGCTATGACAAATGATGAAGGGTTCAATCAACACAACTTTTTCAGAGGCTTAATTGGCAGATTTAACGGAGTCCAGCGGCATTTGGATGGCGTTGAACATACTTCAGGTATTAGTCTTCTTGGGAAGACACCCGTATATGATCCACACCAAACCTCCAACTGACTTTCTGCAACTCAAAAACAGACGACAGAAAAAACAAGGACAACACCGATAACCGTTGCATGCCCTCCTCCTTTAACCGGGCTTGGGACCGGCTGTGCATCACATGCCACAAAAGCCACACACACACAAACCCCCCCAAGAGCACAGATGAACACAAAAGCCAGCTGAAGCATATATACTCTTCAATCTCAATAATCAAAGCTCAGCCAAAAAAACAACAGATTTCAAAACAGTTGAGAAATTAAAAGTCTGCACAGCATATCAAAACTTCCTATTGAAAGAGAGGTCACAGAAATTTCCACATAAATAAAAACCACTGTACAGACGAACACCCATGGTACCATAAACACTCCCAAGCAGAACAGTTGGCATCAAAGAGAATCAACTACACATCAGCTTCACGCAAAATAACCACCTTGAACTAAGAACACTCTTCACACCATTTGCATCACAAGAATGCAGGCCTTTACATTGGGGTAAGAATTGCAGCAACAATCAGACAAGGTTGAACCATGACAGTAATAAGCAGAGAACTAAAACAATTCAAAAGTCATCTTGGTAAAGAAAAGTTCTCTGGAGATAAAAAATGATAAGAGACTCCAGAAGCAATTAAAATTGTGTAAAAAAATTACTGTCACAACCCCAACTTTTGCAGGTCCCCAGTTGAGAAACTGGCTGATGAATCACTAATTAAATAGCCCAAGATGACAAGAAACAAACACAGAGCAGATGCATTGTTCAAGCAACCAAAGGAAAAACTATCAAACCAAGCTTTCTCCAGCTTCCATGACATGATTTCCATTGCCAGCAAATCAAAGAAAAGGCCTACATCACCCACAAAGACCATATTGAGAACATCTATTACCACAAACTCCAATCAGAACAGATATACGATAGGACAGTTAAAAGACAATGTTGTCATCCAAACACATCTTGGATTATCATGTCCCTTATGAGCTTAAAAGAGTGCACATCAAGAAAACTGCCTAGACAAGCCTTATCGAGAAGAAATCATACTGAATGGGATGTTCCATGTCGGTTGTCAAAGGCTGCAAAAGTTAGGAGAAATCGAAACATCTGGTTAAGATACATCGCATAGCCACAGAAAGAAAATAAGATGAATATAAAGTTTGAGAGTTCATGAAAGGTCCCGAGTGCCCTTAGATAATTTTGACTCAGTGCAACTCCCCGCCAAAAACTATGTCCAAAACCCCAATACCTGAAAAACCATGCAGGCAAACACAAACTCAGACTCTAACCAAAGATCCAGAATCTATATACACCTCTTTAATAGCCAGGCAACAGAAAAACAAAAAGAGAACAAACTAGACAATATCCAGCAAGGCAGATTCATCGTCCAATCAACGGCAACTGCAGGCCACAAGTTCAAAAATCTGGATACATTTGAGGACTAATAAAAAAAGAAAAATCACACTAATGGCACAGATCAAGCTCTCTTCCCTCGTTAATTCGGACACATGTTTTTAGAGAAATACTCCACATGCCAGAATCCGCTACTAATTACAAACCCTAAAGCAAAAAGGAGGCATCAATCAGACCAAACCACAACTCCGTGAACATGAGAAAATATAATCATGAGCAAAATCCCATCCTCATTTGAACACTGCATAGTATCCTGAGAAACAAACAACCATGTTGTAGTACACCAACTATGCAGCAACAATAGAGCAAAAAGCAAAGTCAGCCTCGTAAAACCCCCTTTAAAAGCACAAGAAAAACCCTCCACTTGTCCACAACCAATTAAAAAAGGGCCATCCAAAGAAGGCATTTGCATGTAGGCCATGAACAGATATGTGTTTTATTCCAGCATAACTGAGATTGAGACATCCTGAGAAAGTATAAGTGTAAGCTAAAAATCAAACTACAGCACTAGTTACAAAAAGAAGGAAAAACTAAAAGAAATAAAGATGAAGAACCAATCAACACAAGATAACTTCGCAAAAACCCTCATCAGATAAGGCAACTACTGCATCATCAAAAAAAGAAAAAAGAAAGAAAATCACGACAAAAGAAATAGTTTCAACAAATTGCAACTTCTTTTTTCTAAAAATCGAGAAACAATAAAACAAAACCCAAGGTTTTGAATTTGTCCAGTTGCCAACTTTCTGGTGTATCCTAATAAAAAACACTCAATTTACCAAAAAAAAAACAAATATAAAACATATGTTTTCAATGCACATAACAATTCAATCTTAATGTCACGAAGCAGTCACCAATGACATAATAATTCTGCTTTCAATGCATGTAACATACCAGAGTGAACTTGCTCAACAGCAATTGCCAATGTACTTTTTCCGCTCAACACTACCATTCCCGAACATTAAAGGCTAAGAAATCTAAGCAAAGACATGGAACAGATTTTGCATTTACAGTGTAGTTTACAGTTTGCTGAACCAAAATGTACCATGTCTAACCTGAACCAAAATGTACCTCAGAAACAAACACCACCACCTCATTGCTGTTACCATAGCAACTACTACCATAAAAGTGAGTGGAAGTTAGAAGCACATAAAACCCCCTTCTGAAAAGCAATTGAACAACACAGTGAACAAACATGGGACCCCAGAAAATATTTTTAGAAAACCAGGAAGGAGTACACCACAAACCAAACACCAGCAGTGAAGAAAATAAAATAATTAAGAGGAAAAAAGAAGAGTTGAAAACCAGATACTCCCATACTTCACCTATATCATCTGATAAAGGATCTGCAGTATCAAAAAAACTAGTAGAAGTAACAAAGAAAACCAGCTTAGATTGCATATATTGGTTTATTAAAAATAAAAAAATTTCTACAAAAACACTAAACTTCAAAGTTAACCTATTTGCCAACCATTTAATGAATCCTTAATTAAACAAGGGGACAAAGAGGACAGAAGTCACCATCCAATGTAGAAATACAAAAACAAAATTTACCTTTCAACAGCTCCCAGAATATGAATGCCATGAAATCCAAGTAATGGCCTACACACCACCCACACAAAGACCAAATTGAGAAGAGACTTCAAACAACATTAATGGGAACAACAAACACAAAAGAGATCATATTTAACAAGCCCCCTGGTTCATCTCATGGCTTTAAGATCAAAGCCAAATTAAGGTTGCGTCACACAGACCAAGCACCATCAAACAGCCACTAGTGAACCACTTGCTTATGGAAAGGAAACCGGACTCAGTAAGATGGCACCCATTCCCTGGATTTGTCATCACAAAACGCTGCAAACAAATGGCCCATTTACATCAAACACAGACAAACAGGCAAACCTAAAAAAAGAAATTCTAAAGACGCAGAAAGATCCTTAGTCCTAGATAGTAATGTCTAAAAAAGGCTTCAGTTCCAAAAGTATATTTCCATAAACCAATCACCTGAAAAACCATAATGCAAACACAACCTTAAGACCCTCGTAATAGATTCAGAGAACAAAAATCAACTACTCCAAGCAAGAATAGACTCGTAAATGAGAGAAAAAGTAAGCAGTAAACCCCTCCAATAAAGATGAATGAGCAGTAAGTCACAGAACCAATTAGTATACACTGCTGCCAAAACCTCAGCTTCAACTTCTGAATTCTCCAATCGAAAAACTGGCAGATAAATCCTAATTAAACAACACAAGATGACACAAAACAAACACAAAACAGATGATCCTTAAAACAACCAGCACAAGTCCAAATAGAATGTTCAAGCAACCAAAGGAAGAAGTATCAAACCAAGCTTTCTCCAGCTTTCATAACATTACAGCCAGGAAGTCCCAGAGAAGGCCTACAGCACCCACAAAGACCAATTGAGATCTATTATTACCACAAACTCCAATCAGAACAAAGATATGATAAAAAAAAGTTAGAAGACAACGTCGCCATTCAGACAAACTTCCTGGATTGTCTTGTCCGAAGAAATATCAAACCAAGCTATCTCCAGCTTTCATAAAATGAATGCCAGAAAATCCAAGAAAAAGCCTACAGCACCCACAAAGACCTTAATTGAGAACATTTATAACCACAGACTCCAGTCAGAACAAAGATATGATAGACAAGCTAGAAGACAATGTTGCCATCCAAACAAAAACTTCCTGTATTGTCTTTTCGTTTCACCAGCTCCCGGAATATGCATGCCAGGAAACCCAAGTAAAGGAAACCCTGTATTGCCTACACATCACCCACACAAAGACGAAATTCAGAACAGACTTCAAGCAATACAAATGGGAACAACAGACACAAAAGAGATCATATTTAACAAGCCCCCTGGTTCGTCTCGTGGCTTTGAGATCAAAGCCAAATTAAGCATGTGACACACAAACAAAACACCATCAAACAGCCCACAGTGAACCACTTCTTTATGGAAAGGAAACCACACTCATTAGGATGGCCCCAATGCCCCAGATTTGTCATCACAAAACACTGCAAACAAATGGCCCATTTGCATCAAACAAACACAAACAGGCAAGCCAACAAAAAAAAAAGGAAAATAAGTGACAAAGACAAAGAAAGATCCTTTGTAGCCTATAGATAGTAATGTCTAAAAGGCTTCACTTCCGAAAGTATATTCCCATAAACCAATCACCTGAAAAACCATAATGCAAACACAACCTTAAAACACTTGTAATAGATTTACGGAACAAAAAATCAATTATTCCAAACAAGAAAAGACTTATAAATGAGAGACAAAAAGTAAGCAGTAAACCCTCAACATAAAGAGGAATGAGAAGTAAGTCACAGAACCAATTGGTATACACTGTTGCCAAAACCTCTAACTTCAACTTCTGAAGTTCTCCAACTGTGAAACTGGCAGATGAATCCTAATTAAACAACTCAAGAAGACACAAAACGAACACAAAACAGATGACCCCTAAAACAAGCAGCACAAGTCCAAATAGAATGTTCAAGCAACCGAAGGAGAAGTATCAAACCAAGCTTTCCCAGCTTTCATAACATGACAGCCAGGATGTCCCAGAGAAGCCTAAATCACCCACAAAGACGACTTGAGATCATTTATTACCACAAACTCCAATCAGAACAACAATATGATAAGAGGTTAGAAGATAGTGTTGCCATCCACACAAAACTTCGTGGATAGTATTGTCCCAGAAGAAATATCAAACCAAGCTATCTCCAGCTTCATAAAATGAATGCCAGAAAGTCCAAGATAAAGCCTACAGAACCCACAAAGAACGTGATTGAGAACATTTATAACCACAAACTCCAGTAGGAACAACAATATGATAGAAAGAAGACAATGTTGTCATCCAAACAAAACTTCCTGTATTGTCTTGTCCCTTCTGAGCTTATAGAAGTGAATATCCCAACTACCAAAGCAAGCCATACAGATGAAAACTTCCTAGACAATCTTCATCAAGAAGAAATCTTTATCAGAGGCTGCAAAAGTGCGGAAAAACCAGAACATCTAATTAGGATCCAGAAGAAACAGACACAACCACAACAAAAACAAAAGATATACAGAAGGTTGAAAGTTCATGGAAGATCCTAAGTGGCCTCGATAATTCTAACGACTGCAACTCCCTGCCAGAAACTATGTATGAAAACCCAAGACCTGAAAAACCATGCAGACAAACACAAACTCAGACTCTGGCCAAGGATCCAATAATCAAAATCCATCATCTTTAACAGCCAGGCAACAGAAAAAAGCAAGAGCAGAACAAACTAGACAATATCCAGCAAGGTAGATTCTTGGGATTCATTATCCAATCAACGGCAAACAGCAGGCCACAGGTTCATTAGCTAATCTGAATTTGGAAATAACTGCCATCCGAAGAAAAGAGCCATTTGCATGTAGGTTCACGAAAAAGCAACATCACACTAAAGGTCTATTCACATACTAATTTGGAAATACATTCATACTCCACATGCCAGAACCTACTATTAATCACCAACCCAAAAGCATAAAAGGCATTTACCAGATCAAACCATGACTCCAACATGAGAGTATAACAAAATCATGACCAATTCCCATCCTCACCTGGACAAAGAGCAATATCCTGAGATTTGAAAAAACAGACATAACCACTCAAACATGTAGCAATATACCAACAATGCAGCAACAACAGAGTGAAAAGCAAAGTCAGCTTTGTAAACCCCCTTTAAAGGCACAGAACAATCTCTCTCTCTCTCTCTCCCCTTCTTCACAACCAACTAAATAACTGTCATCCCAAAAAAAGAGCCATTCGCATGTTGGCCATGAAGCAAAATGACATACTCCAGCATAACTGACAATGAGACACCCTGAGAAAATATAAGCATAAACTAAAAATCATAATACAGCAATAGTTAAAAAAAAGGAAAAAAAAAAGTAGCAAAGTCGAGGAACCAATCAACGTAAAATATCACTTCGCAAACACTATCCAATACGGCAACTACTGCATCATCAAAAAGAAAAAAACAATTAAAATCAGCAGGAAAGAAAATTTTAAAACATTAAAACAATCTCTTTTTTGAAAAGTTGAGAAGTGAAAAAAACTCCCAGCTTCTGAATTGTCCAATTGCCAATATTCTGGTGAAACGTAGTTAAAGAAACACGAGATATCAAAACACAAACAGAAGATCAAATTGTTTTTTAACAAGCAAAGAAGCACCAATCTGAATAGATTGCTCAATCAAAGCATGGAAGAGTTATCAACGTCCAAACCCAGAATTCCCTTTTTAATCGCAACAGAAAGTCCAAACAAAGGCCGCCTACATTACCCAACAGACCATATTGAGTATATCCATTACCATAGATTTCAAGAAATAAAAATTAAAGGAAAAATCACTGGAGTCATCCAAACAAGAGAAAAGCAAAAAAGCAAAAAAAGAACGAACTAGACAATTTCCAGCAAGGTAGATTCATTATCCAATCAACGGCAACTGTAGGCCAAAAAGTTCAAAAATCTGGATACATGGAGGATAAATAAAAAAGGAAAAATCACATTAATAGCACAGATCAAGCTCTCTTCCCTTGTTAATTTGGAAACAAATCTTCAGATAAATACTCCACATGCCAGAATCCGTTATCAATCAGAAACCCTAAAAGCATAAAGGAGGCATGAATCAGACCACACCACAACCCCATGAACATGAGAATATAACATAATCATGAGCAAAATCCCATCCTCATTCAAACAATGCAGAGTGTAATGAGAAACAAACAACTCAAACATGTTGCAATACACTAACTATGAAGCAACAATAGAGTAAAAAGCAAAACCCCCTTTAAAAGCAACAGAAAAAGCCCTCTTCACTTGTCCACAACCAATAAAATAACGGCCATCCAAAGAAGCCATTTTCATGTAGGCCACGAACAGATATGATTTATTCCAGCATAACTGATATTGCGACATCCTGAGAAAGTATATGCACAAGCTAAAAATCAAACTACAGCACTAGTTGCAAAAAAAAAATAATAACAAAAGGCAAAACTAAAAGAAATAAAAACGAAGAACCAATCAACGCAAGATCGCTTCGCAAAAACCCTCATCCGATAAGGCAACTACTGCATCATCAAAAAAAAAATCACGACAAAAGAAATAGCTTCACAAAATTGCAACTTTTCCTCTTCTAAAAATCGAGAAACAAACAAACAAAACCTCAGTTTTTAATTTGTCCAGTTGCCAACTTTCTGGTGAACCCTAAAAGACAAACAGATGTAAAACACATATATAAAGAGCACCAATCCAGATAGATTGCTCAATCAAAGAAAGGAAGAGTTAATGAAGTTCAAACCCAAACCCAGATTTCCCCTTTACACCGACGGGAAGTCCAAACAAACGCTTACACCAAACAGATGTAACATATCTATAAAAAGAGCACCAATCCAGATAGATTGCTCAATCAAAGGAAGGAAGAGTTATCAAAGTCCAAACTCATATTTCCCCTTTTCACCGCGACAGAAAGTCCAACAAAGACCTATATTACCCAAGAGACCATATTGAGCACATCGATTACCACAGATTTCAAGCAACAAAAATATTAAAGGAAAACACACTGAAGCCATCCAAACTTCACTCCCTGCTTTGCCATGTACCCTCTGTGCCTCAATCAGAAATCCAAACTGCCAGGCGCTGAAAATTAAATCACATAGAACACAACAAAAACCCCACGTTGACCATAATACTAAACATTCTTAAACAAATTTTAAGGACAAGAAATCAAACCGACCAAAGCGCTCCAAGTTTGTTATAAGTGGCTGCAAAAGCAGGTAAAGAACGCAAAACATCCAATCAGGATTGAATAAAAAAACACAGCATAACCAAGTAGAAAAAGAGGACGGGTAAGAGCATGAAAGCTCCTTTGTAGGCTAGCCTAGTTATTTTATCTCGATGGCTTCCCCATGAAGCAATTTCCACAACCCCAAGGCCTGAAAAACCACATTTCGGAAACACAAACTCAAAACTCTCATCATAGACTCAAATGGATCGAAATTTCTCATAATCAGTCAAGCGTATAGAGAAGAGGGAGCAAACTAGACAATATCCAGAAGATTCATCTCGATTTAACCGCAATTGCAAATCCAAATCAAACTGCAACCACAGATCACAAAGATAGCGCAACATATCCAAGCGTTAGTAATGGCGATGGCAATAGCAACCAAAAGCAAAAGAAATTAATCATCCGATTTGCAGAGAAGAATGTATTTCAATAAAGGAGTCGAAAACCCGATTCTTGAATGCCATAATCCTTGAAAACTATCCGACTGGTAATGAAGAGAACTGTAAGAACACACACGAAACCGTAACCACAGTTTGCATAGCAATCGTTAAACAAGCAATATCACATCAGATCGAACAAATTTTACCGATAACTTGAACCAAACCCGCTGATCGACGCCGACTACCAAAAAAGAAACGACGAATAGAAACCCTAAGATAAACCACAAATCACCACAGACAACGTTTACGTTAAAAACAACCTCAGGTTTAGAAGAGGGAAATTGGGAACTTATTTATGGGAGTGGGGTGTGGGATTGATGGCTAAGATTAAGTGATGATAGAACATATTGACGGCTAATATTTATTCTTAAAAAAGGCCGTTTAGGTGAGACGCGTTTTCTTAGTTGCAATTGCCCATTGAGGCGGTTTGACCGGGTCCGCTGGAGTTGTACGCTATACATGTTTTTGCAATTTTTCTGAATAATGTATTCAAAAAATGTGTTCAATATTTATAATTTAGAAAAAAAAAATATTTTCTTTAATTTTGTATGTTATCAAATTAACGTAATTATTTTGGAATAATTTAAAAATATTGTAGTTTTCTTTACTCTCCAGATCTGGAGAAAAGGAATTTAAGTGGTAATATAATTTAAAGATGAAAATAAGGCAAACTCAGTGCATAATCATCTTCAACTGAGCGCTCGTTAATTGGGAAAAAAATTATACTAAACTTAAGGTTGTTTGGGTGTGGCTATCTTCTATAATTCTTTTTTTGAATTTTTTATCATTTACATATACTTTTCTGCTCTTTATTATTCAATTTTCTATTTAACACAATAATATCGAGCGTGCCCCAAACAAAATATTGGACGGTAGGGGATATTATAAAAACAAATACATGTATGATTGAGCTGAAAAACCTAAAAGACCTGGAAAAATTAAGCTCTAGTTGTTCTGAGTAGGCAAAATAGAATTCTCATAATCTACCGGTTGCCCTCACCTCTCTTTTTATCGATAAAAAAAAAAAACAGAACCCTCATAATGCATTAAGCATCAAAAGAATTAAGCAAATATGTAATTTTGTAGTAGCCTAGCTAATTAAATAATCAAAACATTAATACAATAAGTGGTAAGCAGATACTAAGAATCAACTAATCAATGGCTTAGCTTTGCGTATGTGGCCCATGCTGTTAACAAGATCTTTTCGAACACAAACAGGGAACATATTAACATCCTTAAGCACCTTCAACCGCCATAGAACATAAGGAAAACTCAGCTGATCCCGAGACGTAAAACGAACAACTTCATTGAACCAGAGGCACATGAACAAGTTAGTTAATGGTGTATGCTCCCTCACAATAACTGAAGCTTCATTCAAAGCTGCAAAATCCAGCATC
>CAODLS010251817.1:0-18075 GCA_948243855.1 Flueggea neowawraea
AAAAGCCCATAATGTCTTTTATAAAGATTTGGGGATGCGAAGCTCTTATGAAACAACAAGTTTCAGATAAGTTAGCACCTAAATCAGACAAATGCATATTTGTGGGGTATCCAAACGTAACAGAGGATACTATTTTCACAATCATTCTAAGAACAAAATGTTTGTTGCTCATAATGGTGTCTTTTTGGAAAAACAATTTATTTCCACAAATAACTGCTGATGATAGGCATATACTTGCCTTAATCCCATTCTACGTGCGTAGGCTCATGATCTATGTGTTAGTTTTGGTGCCCTAGTCCAATCATATATATACGTTGTCATTCGATTTATCATTTAATAAAGATGCATTTCATTTCATATCTATAAATTATATAATATGTTTTATGAAGATAAAACCTCCATGAATAATTTATTCCTCCTTATGTCATCAAGTTTGACTTAATAGTAAAACCCTAATGTTTAAAGGAATACTATTCTAAATGTCCCAAATAGATTATTATCATGTGAATGATAATGAATTAATATTAGTATGTTGTCAAGTTGATAATCACATTTTACTGATTATGGATGTGAAGACATCACTTAGAACATAGATACATGTTAGGGAACATGTATTGGACTGGCCCGCTATGAAAGCACTTCATGGATTGTTGTCATAAGTAGCTTTCATGCAGTGGTGATATTTGAGTCCTTTGACTTAAACTCACTATCGACTCCTATATAAGGAATCAAACACTTAAACTTAGTCAAACGTTATCCATAACAGGATAACTATAAATGCTATGATTGGGTGTATCATGAATCTTTTAGAGGAGTGATAGTGAGTGGTGAATTTGTTCCTCTTATGAAGAGTGATATTTCTAGGCCACTTGATAAGTATGATTGATGGTATGTATGCATACTCAAATGAATTGATAAATGGATTATCAATTTCATTTGTTATATCAATCTACTTGGGATCAAGAAATGTATTAAGCATATTGTAAGATTTTCATGTAACCATGCTTTATGCTAAATCTAGATATTGTGAGACAAAAGGACTAAATATCAAACTGTGAAAGTTTAAACTCAAATCATCGACATCCACTCAATTTTGGGTTGTCACAATGTATTACTAGATACCACTTGTAGACTATGGGCCCAAATATTGGGACATGACCCAATTCCAAACTCGAGTGGGTCTATTGCGTCACACACTAAAATGAGTTGGATCAGCTCATAAATATTCTATCTTATGGTAATTGAATTATTTAGATAATTAATTTGATTAATTAATAATAATTTATGGTTTTATGATTTATGTCTTATATATGATATAAGATATTATCCATTAATGTAATGGACTTTTAGTGTAAATTACTTCTTAATGGGTTAAATATGTTTTGAACATATTATTATGTGTAACATAAAATTGGGCCATGTATTTTAATCATAGAGTGATTTATTTAATGATAATGTATCATATGATTAAAAGTCAAATAACATTAAATAGCCTATGTGCAAATTCGGCTCATCTCTTATTTTTTAGGAAAAAGTTTGCACAATCCTATTTTTTAGGAGCCTTGATTCTTGTATGAAAAGGAAAAGAACACCTAGTGCACTTTATACCTAGTTAGGAGTTCTTATGCTTGTAGGACAAGGGAAAAGAAAGAAAGACTAGGGTTTTCTATGCTCCTATAAATAGGGGCCGAATTTGTACATCTAATAGAGGCTTGCCTGAATTTGTGAGTGCTACTTACAAAGAGAGAAAATTATTTTGTGAGGCTAGAATAGAGATTCTCAAGTGCTAGTACACTAGATCGATCCAAGCAAGCTCATTTGTGTGGATACCTTTAGATACGTTCGCGCAAAAGGCAACATGAGGGAGAGGGTGATTCGGCCTTGAGAACTAAAAGTTACACCAACACTCTATTCAGTTATACATTCGAGCATTGGTTTTAAGGTAAAAACCCTAACCCTAATCATATATGTTTATGTGCATGGATCATTGGTAGAATTATAGGTTTAAAATTTTTGTTATTTTTGCTGCCATGTATGCTTATGAATGTCATAAACTTAGTTACGAATTCCAACACTACGTGCTTTATACTGTGTACTACGTGCATTGTTCTGACTTCTAGAATATGCAATTTCACCCAGTGGCTTTCTACATGTGCAACACTCTCTTCTACGTGCATAATTGTTCTTCTTAAAAGATAATGCCTTTGATTCTTCACGTGACTGTATCAGAGAATATTCAAATTCAAGTCTCGAGGAGCATCTCAACTTTGTCCTCATCTGAAGTTCGTCTACATGCATAGTGCCTTTACTATGTGCGTAGGATATTTTTCTTGAAAGATCACTCCTTTGATACTTCACGTGACTATGTCAAAGAATATTTGAAATTCAAATCCCAAGGAGTTGCTCAACTTTGTCAGTATTCTGGAGCATCGTATGCACACTTAATCACCATACTAAGTGCATAGTATGATCACTTCAAAGATGTCTCATTTACTCTTTTACGAGCACGGATCAACGATTATATGTGGATTAGCTTTGTCTCATGAGCACTCTTCAATTTTCCTCACGAGCCCGTCTACGCTCATAGTTCTTTCTTCTACGTGCGTAGTATTATGCCTCCTATAAACCAGTAGCTCTTTATCTATATTACGTGCATAGTATAACCTCTGTGTGCATAGATCAATGTCTGGCACTTTCTAGTTCCTAGTATTGAGTTCGACTGTGATGATGATGAGTAAAAAAATTGTTGAAAGAGGTGCAAAATCGTAGACTTGCTGATATTTGGTATAAGAGCTTCAGACTATCAACTACAAGATGATGTCATAATTAAAGGCGTAAACTTTGAAGATGAGAAAGTGCGTAGAAGAATGAACAAAGCACTTTGATGAATGTCTGGCTGAAATTGCATATTTTGGATTTTGGAGCAAGGCATGTAGAACATAGTACAAAGCACCTAGATCAGCTTGCAAAGCACGTAGAAGAATGGTAAGGCACGTAGAGGTGAAGCAAAGATTGCTGGAGTTCTTGCTATGAACTACACACGTAGATGGATATCAACGCATGTAGTGAAGTTTGACGACAATTAAAATTAGATTTTCTATACTCTCACAATGGCTACTTTGAGGCTTCCAACGACTATATTCTTACAAGCGGCTATATATAGACCTCCCAAAGTAGAAGATGTTGGAATTCATGACTAATTCTATGACATTCATAAGCATACATTGCAGCAAAAATAACAAAAATTTTAAACCTATAATTCCACCAAGGATCCATGCATATCGGCATACACAATTAGAATTAGCAATTTTACCTTAAGAATTGCTCTGATGGTTCGGCTTTATGGAAATGTTGGTGTAGCTTTTAGTACAAAACTCAAAACCCTTTCTCCCACGTTGCCTTTACCCAAACGTGACCAATGGTATCCACACAAACGAATTTGGTTGAATCAGTTAAGTCTACTAGCACCAAGAATCACTATCTAGCCCTCACAAAATTCTGTTTCTCTCTCTTTATTTGTGTCTCACAAATTCAGCTATGGCTGCCCAAAACCAGTAAAAAATTCATCCAACATAATTCACACATATATATAGAGATGTGTGAAACCCTAGTTCAATTTTGCTAGGTTTCTTCTTACTTGTCCTACAAGAATAAGAACTCTTTATCACATAAGAACAAGGGCTCCTAAGACATAGGAGTGTGCATAAGTTTTCCTTAAAAATAGGAGTGTGTGTCCAATATTACCTAGGGTTTATTAATGTTATTGGGCTTTTAATTACATGATAGATTATCATTAAATAAATCACTCTCCTATTAATCTACATTAGCCGAAATTATGTCACATATAATAACATACCCAAACATGCAGTCTTAATAATTAGTGATTTATATTAAAAGCCCATTACATTGATGGATTAAGTCTTATATCATATTGAAGACTTAAATCATCAAACCCAAATTATTACTGATTAATCAAATTAATTATTTTAACAATTTAATTACAAAGAGAGAATATTTTTGATTCAATTCAATTCGTTATTGTGTGTGACCCAATAGGCCCACTCGAAAATGGTTGTAATATCCCGCTCATTTCGAATAATTATTCCTGTAATTATTATTATTATTATTAATTATTAAATTTTTGTTTTGATGATTGAGAGGTTAATTTTGTGTTTTATATGTTAATTGGGTGATTAATGAGGTTTTGGAAGTGATTAGAGTTGATTAATTAAGTGGAATTTGATCAAAAATTTAAAGAAAATTCAGAATGATAGGAAGAGGGACGACCGTGCATCTGTGTGGGTGAGCCAAGCTACATGTCATCTGGCAGTCGTGCGTGTGTCGTTCAATGGTTTCCTGCGTGAACGGTGCGCCGCTTGGTCGAACTTGCTTTAGTCGTCCCCATATCAGGGCTGTTGTCCGTTTCTGTTGTGAAACAATTGTCATTTCTTCTTTTCTTCCTCTGTTAGAGCAGCCCATGCCATTACCCATTCTGCCATGATTTCTTCCTTTTTAAGACAATTCCACACCCATTTCTATCATTCACTTCCATCTCTCTCTTTCTCTTCATTGTCGTGCGTCAACCTTGAGGTAAGCCTTCAACTTCAAGACTTGTTCTTTACTTCCATTTATTATTATTATTTTGCATCATTTGAGTTGTTGAATATACATGGCTGTTGTAGCTTCAGTTTGGTATGATTTTGGTTGGATTTGAATGGCTTTGTGTTGGATCTAACTTGGATGGTTTGGAGTTTCTTGAACGAGTGAAAAATGGTTTAATGATTTTTGGGTTTAATAAGGAAGAAGGATGATGTTTTTGATTGGTAGAATGATGAAGATTTCGGGTTGGTTGAGCCGAATTGATTCTGGGTTGTTGGTTTCAATTATGTGAAATTAAGAACAAAAGGAGAGATGTGATTGGTTGAAAAGTGAGAACTAAATGTGATATTTGACAAATGGTTAAAGTATAATTTCTAGAGAGTTTGGACCAAAGTTGTGATTTTAAGGAATTAAAGTTAAAAATGAAGTTTTAGAAAATTGGGGGATTTAATAATGAATTTTAAATACTTTGACGGCTAATTTATAAATTCTAAAAAGTTGGGAACTACTTTATAATTTTCCAAGGTCTTAGGGACTAAAGTATAATTTTGGAAAAAGTTTAAGGGCTAAATTGTAATTTATGTAGGTTTCGATTTTCGAATCGAGAGCGATTAGTTTTGACCTAAGGAAGTTTTTGACGCCTAGTGAGGGTCGGTACCTGCATTTGAATTTCATACATTTATTACTATCACAATACCATATTTTGATATTTGTTTTATCTGTAATTGTTCAGCTTCGTGTTTCTGCCAACGTGACCAGTCACCTGCTAGTGACATTTGACTGGATCCTTAGCTTCGGATTCCAAGTGAGTGAAATGACAGTTTCAGACACATAAGCTGTGTCTTCAGACTCTATATGTGGCTTTTGTTGTGTCTGGCTATGATTTGAAATTGGACTAATAATTATTTGGCTAATTAATAATCTGGATTATGTGATTATTAATTTATAAAATTTATGTTTCTGATATGTAATATTTATATATGGTATATATAAATATTTTCTGCAAAATGGTTTATACTCTGCATGTTTGTCTGTTAATATTATTCGTATATAATATTCTGATATGGGGCACCTAACTATGAGGTACGTAGCTTTTGATATATCAATTCTCTGTCAAGGCCCTAGTTATCGGTGTAATGGGGTGACCGTGTATCCGGCCAGATACATGCTTTATTTTGTCTGGTGGCAAAATTCACATTATTATTCTGTCTATTCTTGTCCTATATTTTGACTCTGATATATTTGGATATATATCCCTGATATTGTCTGACTGTATGTTATATGCCTTGGGTGCTAATGTTTTGGTGAAATGATTTTCTAAAAGCTATATGTATGTAGTGTATATATTATATAGTATCCTTGTGTATATGTATGCAGTATATTTTTAAATTATTTTCAAAACGGTTGATGTAAGGTCTGGAGTTGGTCTGAAGTGTCTTTTTCTCATTAGGGATTCTTACCCCTTTTACTCTTTTGTCTATCTGTAAAATTATTTTTCAAGTGATATTTTTGACGCTCAGCAACTGTCTGACACCCTGATCCCAGTGAGACATTTTTGATATAGTGAGTGCCCCTCATCCGGACTCTACATTTATTTCAGTTATTAGAGCTCCACATTAGGTTGTTGTTGAGTTACTGGGGTACATTTTGTATTTTGGATTTTGACTTTACATTTACTCTATTAAATTTATATTCATTTTATATAATTAAATACTTTCAGTATAAAATGTCTTCTAAATATTAAATATTTGGATTAATGAATTATTTTGGATAGAATGTCTGTATCTCCAAGGCTTGTACGAGATGGGTCAGACTCCCTTAGACTGTTCACCTCTACACCGGTCATAGTCCGGAAATAGGTCGTGACACATTTAGCCACTGGAGCTTCATCCTATATAATTAATTTTGTTTCTCGTATTAGTCTAGCAATCCACCTTGTTTAGAAATGTCATAAAAGGATGATTCCATTATAACTATCGGTATTTTGAAACGTGAATATGCTATTCTACAGTCTAGCATTATTGAAGTTGCTACTCCAAAAGTTGTTGAAGTTAAAGTGATCAAACCTATGAAATATAACAATGTTTTGAGAGTATCTAAATAAAAAGGTTAGAAATCCTCAAGCAAAGAAGAAGTTAGTTGTACAAATTTGCCTAAATAAAAAGGTTACGAACATGTCTATCAGAAAAATATATAAGAAATTTGCCTAAATTGCATATGGATTTTTTAGTATAATCATCAAAGTTTTCATAATACTTCTATCTATACCAAAATTTTGAATTACATTCACTCAGTTCTGAAGCTCATTTGTAGTGCTTTCTAGTAGTAAAGAAGGTAAATCATGATAAATTTTCCCTTGAGCTTCGAAGGTATAAACTCCATTTTTCTATGAGGCAAGGTCCTTATCAAGTTTAACTTCAAATGATGTAAAAGAGAATATAATGTTATATGCTCTTATATGTTTTCAAAATTGCTTAGCTTGCTATAATTGTGAACTAAATAGATCAAATAAACTTTGTGATACATCATTTAAAGCAAGTTTAACTTGGACATTAGAGCACCAAAAAGTTAGTGGCTCATACTCAAATATGTGTGTTGTACAATGAATACAAGATGTGACTTTCTTTAACACGAATAAATTGTTTGATATCTTCCTTGTAAGTTCGTGCTAAAACATAACCAAAAAAACAGTAATAATAGTCAATTATATTTCTTATGAAGTAAAATTTTCCCTTCATTTGCATTTTGCATGAAAAAAAAGGATTCTTTGGTTTTTTTAAGTTAAATAGTAAATATTACCTTTATTTGAACTTTGTGTGAAAATAGGCATTTGTTGTTTGTATCTTTTTTCTCCTCCGTTTGTACTCCATTGAGTAAACTGTATCTTCCTAGAAAAAAAATTATTTAGGCAGTTTACAAAAGTAAACAAATGTAAGCATATGGAGGTGATAAAATAAAACAAATTTAAAATATGGAGTTCACAACAAAAAAATAACAAAATAGTCTAAGCACCGCATGCATACTACAAAATGAGCCATAACATTTAAGGGACAAATAAAGAATGAGTTAGCACCGTATGTAGTAACTGAGTTGGTCATGACATTCTTTCAACTTGTTTAGACTTGGATTTATGTTTAGATCATAAGCACGTTTCTGCTAGCGCTCACTAAACAATTCATCTCACAAACATTAACATCCTATATAAAAACTATATTATCATTTAGTACCAAAACAAAACGGGAAACAAAGAGAGGAAAAGGTTTTCAAATGTTTGAATTGATTTGTACACATGAATAATTGATGTTCTTATCTTTAACATTGACACCAAACTTCTCATTGCGCTCCTATTTTTCTCATTCAAATTGTGTATCACTTGATACATATACAGTTTGTGTGTTTTGTTTTCTTGGTGGTTTTTATTTGAAATCGTGTTTTAGAATTGTGATATTTGCGGAGACTTGTCTTAGTTTTTGAAGGTAAAAGGAGAAATGTTTGGAATTTAATGGAGAAAACAATGATGAATGAAATTTTGCCATAGAACATCAGCTTATCATTTCTTGGACTATCTCTGTTGCTAGGTGAGAGACTCCTGACTTTATTGGCTAAAGATGCATTTTTTGTTATCTGTTGATGTTTTTCTACGTTTAACTGACAAAAAGTTATGATCATTATATTTAGTTTTACTCAAAATTGTTTCGTTGCTGATTAATTGCTAATTCCATGAATGTTGTTTTGCAATCTTTTGGAAATAAAAATCTAAGTCTATTAATGTATACACGTGGGTTTTCTTCTTCTATCTTTTTCAATATTGGTCACATGCAGATATTTAGTCCTCTGTTGTTTTATGACTTTAAATATTAATTCAAGTAAGGAAGCTATGTAATCATAAAAACATTTTCAACTACAAGCTTTAATCCTAATTTCTGTAAAAAATCTTTTAACATAAAATATTTTGTCACAACAGTTAACTAAATGATTAAGCATGTGAAAACATTATGAGGATAACCACAAACTCTCAAATATGAAGGATAAATGAAAGAGATAATGCTTAACAATATAATACGGTTTCAAGGGTTTCAATAGAATATAGAATGCAAGATTGGTAGTCTGCAAAATCACATAATATCCAAGTCAAACAATAATAGATGTACCATTACTAACCAAGTATATCATGTTTTTATATTTATTAGGTTATTACTTGCATAATATTGCAGAAGTTACCAAACGAAATAGGAAGATATTCTGCAAATGTTAGCATAGTAGTTCATATACGTGTTTATTAGCATAGTAGTTCATATACGTGTTTATTAGCTTAGTAGTTCCTTTTTGTTCTAATCATATACATATTTAGTAGCATCCTGTGGAAGTTTTGTTATTATCGGCAAGTTATTTTTAGTATCGATATTCTGCACATGTTATCATGTCTAGGTTAAGGTTTGTTTACATGCCATACTATAACAAATAAGCTTTCCAGACCTTAGTATGATCCTTGATCCTGGATAAAATTTTGTGGAAAAGTAGTTCAATACATCCATGAAAGTCTTATTCTACCACAAAATTTACTTGACTAAATTAAAGTTAATAGACCTAATGAAATTAAGTTACTAACGTAACCAAAGTCGAGTTTTTGTATAAAATTTGTTTTTTCAAGTGAATTTTTGATCTATTTAAATTTAATTCAAAAGTTTAAACAAGTTATTTACAAATTGAATTGTCAAGTTTAATCACAAATTGATGTCAAACTCATCTAATTAATATATTATGTTATTCACTCTATTTTAGTTTTTCTTTTATCATCTAAATAGTACTATTTTAGAAATAAGTAGTAAGTAGCTTTATATTCTACCAATGAGCTTGTAGCTTGTTGGGATTGTAAACAACACCATTGTTGTGAGATCACATATTCAATATCCAGTTAGAAAAAATAAAATACCTCACAAAAAAGTAGATTAGTATTGTATGAATAAATTAAAATTAATTATATGTAACAATTTCCAATCTTTTACACACTACATGATAATTTACTCTTTAAAAAATATATAATACATGAAAAAATAAGTTGCATCTATAGTGGAACCTTTATTGCCACAAATGTTTATATTACTATATTGAGTGGTCGTATTTTTTTTTTATAAGTGTAGCATAGTTGTACTCAAAATATGAGTTATACCAACCCAAAAATATAAAAATGTAAAAAAAAACTAAATTTTATAATTTTACAAAATCAACTCACAAATAATTGATATCACAACGTTCTTCAATTTAAATATATTTTATCTTGTAGTAGCGACTTTTTATACAGAATAAAGATATGTATGGTAGCCTTCTTTGTGCTAGTGATTAAATTCTATAAGACCCGGCCGACATAATTTTTGGTTGAGCTTTTTTAACTAAATTAGGATTATAGTTTCAGAACTCTAAATCCTTGGAGGAATATACTTATGGCTTTTTTGTTTAAAAAACAAAGGAAAAATTCTTTGTAGAGCCCATTTCAAATATATAAGATGTATAGTTATATTTTTTTAGGAGCTGCATAATGTTGAAAAAAAAAATTAGAAGTTGAAACGAAAAGAATCAGAATATGTTCATACTTAAATTACGTAATGATAAATAATTGGTCAGTATAAATATGCTGAAAAAATCAGAATTTGAATTGTTAAAAATCCTGTATAATTTTAAATATTTAAATATTTTTATGACTCTTAAAATTAACATTTTATAAGGTTCTTAAATATCCATTTTTCTAAAAACAATAGGTTATTAATTAAATAAACAATCATTTAATACGCACTATTGTATACTTTACTATTAGTATATGATATTCAACATATTACGAGAACATCAATAAGCATAAAAGGCATATAAGAATACTGAGATATCAAAATAATATTTTTGTGATTCTTAAAGTTTTAGTAATAATTCTATTTTATAAGTCACGTATGAATTCTGTTTATTGTCAACGACATCAGAGCTTTTTTCTACTTTTTCTTTTTCCTGTTGGGATATTATAATCCTAGTTGAATTAAGATTTTAAAAATTTAAAGACTACTGAAGGAATCTTATATCAATTTAATTAATAAATAGTACAATAAATAAGTTTGATTTATTAATTTCGATTTCAGAGGAAGCGGGGCAGGACCAGTTCTATGTTGGTTTTACGAGCAAACCACGGTTGAAAAGTCAACCGGAGTGCTCGGCTGTTTCGTAATCTAGATGCCACAAGTGATCTGTGCAGGACTCGGGACAGGAGACTGAACCTCTCTCTCTCCCAGTTGAGAGCGCTCACTCTCTCTTTCTCTCTCTCACTCTCTCTCTCTCTCTCTCTCTCTGTGTTGGTGTTGGTATTCCTATGAGAGGAAGGAGCAAAGCTCCTTATATAAGCGTCTAACGGGCTAACGGGCCTAATTGGCCCAACCGACCTATTTTATCCCTAACTCAATTGGGCTTGTCAATTGGCATTGGTTCACGTTTCGATTCACACCTTAATTAATCAAGTTTGATTCTCCTCAATTAGGCTTTCGGTCCACGGCTCAACTGACCGAGTTCGATTTACCCGTCATGGCAGGACCATATTTTCCAACAAAGTCAGATTCTGTCACTTGATTAGAGATTTGCTCCAATATTTACACGCAACATTGGCTGTTGATTCAATGAATGAATGAAATATCTCTTGGTTTACACTAAAAAAACTCGTATATTTGTAGTTATTTCTTTATGTATATATTTATACATCAAATAGTTGGTTAAAATTAATTATTAACTCAGAGTAATGAAGTTTAAAAGAAAACTATATGAATAAAATTTTTAAAATTATAAAGAGCAGACAACCACTTAGAGATTAGAGTGTTAATGATTTTTTCTCTTCTAGCAAGTGTTCCTTTATAATTTAAAATTATATGATTTTAGTAAATAAAGTATCTAAGATTAATATGTTAACTACTAATTATCATCCAAAAAAATATGTTAATTCCTAAACCAACAACTTGTTAGTAATAATTCTATAACATTTTACATTTCAAATTATTGTATATCAAATATCAAAATGTATTCATAAATTTTCTACTCGTACACCTTCGACCATTCGAAAACCCATCTATCTGGCAGATTGAAAAGAAACCGGCAACAAAATCCTAAGATATATATTTTTTTGAACCGGGAAAATCCTAGTTTTATTTCGTTCAATCCAAAGTGGGCACTTTATGAGAACCACTTAAATTAATCAGAATCAAATTAAGCTTTTTCTCTAAAATTCCAAAAAAGTGTAATTATCCAGTTTAGAGACATTGACTTAGACTTGAGCTAAAAAGGTCTAAACGTCATCAGTCCTTTGCGGGAGCCACCATGTTCTCATGTTTTGGTGTTTTTTCAAAAAATACTTCACCTTGATATATAAATATAATTTTGTTATAAAATAATCAAATTATAGCTTAAATAAAATACACCATCTATACTTAATTAACCTTTACAAATTCATAAATGAGTTTTGTTATGTTTAATGCTGCTAATCATATAGAAATAAAAGAAATATATGAGTTTACAAAATACTAAAATAAAGGGTGAAAAAGAGATTGTCACACAATTTCCGTCAACATTTTGACGTACGTATTGATAAAGAATGGGCTCAGCCATAAGATTCAAACTCATCTATAGGCGTAGTCCCATAAAAAATTCCATGCCTATTTATAATACAGTGGGCAAACCATGGCGGAGATAAGTGCCCTTAAAGAAGCATTGTCACTAGCTCGACATGAAGTTTCTCATTTGAACATTTTGGCTGATGTTTTTTTCAAAAAATACTTCACCTTATATATAAATATAATTTTGTTGTAAAATAATTAAATTATAGCTTAAATAAAATACACCATCTATGTTTAATTAACCTTTACAAATTCATAAACGAGTTTTGTCATGTTTAATGTTGCTAACTATGTAGAAATAAAAGAAATAAACGAGTTTACAAAATAATAAAATAGAGGGTAAAGGGAGATATTATTGCTCGATTTTAGACAACATTTTGATATGTTTACTAATAAGAATGGGCTCTAACTCATTCGTAGACGTAATCTCATCAAATATTCCATACTAACTTATAATTCAGTTTACCCAAACGAGCACTCTCAAAGAAGCATTGTCACCAACATGCGATATGAAGTTTCTAGCTTCAATATTTTAGCATTAGAGCGGATTAATAACATCCATATTAACGCTTCATATGATTATTAATTTAGACATTTACTTAACACAATCTCAATCTAACCACCTCCAACAAATTCTAATCAACAAACCATTAATATTGACATAGAGCAATAGTGTGGAAAGCCCCTAAAGAATATACAAGATGAGGTTAAGAATTAACATGTTATGCAAGTATTCGATCATTACTAAACTTAACGGAATAATTACGTTACTCACCAAGTGATATTAAAAAAAAAAAACGAAGTTTCTCATTATTCAAATTCGGCTCTCATCTTGTTTGAGTCTAATTGAACAGCTCTTGCGACCTCTTCAGTCATTTACTGCTCCAAAATCAGTATTATTATCTGCTACTAATTGGCTCCTCAAATTAAAAGAGATCATGACAACCCATTCGCAAAAGTCGAACAAAGTTGCATTTATATAATTATAGTCCAATAGGATTAATACAATATCGTACAAAATCTTGAAAGATTATTAGCCCCACAAGAAATCCAATAACGACATACTAGTTATTAGTCCACAAGTCTCCGTGGCCATACAATCCTGTGTCACACAACGTCAAAGATACATTAATAATCGTGACACAACTGTGGTCAAATTTCACCGAAACAAAACTTAAAGAGCCATGAATTTCTAGTTTTAAAGTGAGGGACCATTTGCTAGTTCGATGCAGACATAATAAAATTGACTATGTCAAGATGCAACAAATCCTTGGAGAGTTCTTATCTTCTCAAGATTATATCACAACTGCTATGTCAATTTCACAATTTGTCATGCCACATCCACATCAGACCTGTTCCAAGATGAAAATTAATAACTCATGAAACAGGCGCCTTGATTGCAACAAGGACATTGATGCCGACGCAACGAAATGGTTCTTCCGAGACTCCTGTAATCCTTCATTGCTTCTCAACCATCTATGGTTGAATATGGAAAATATACGTGGCACTTTTACAGGTAGAGGATTACAGAACAAAAGAAAAAAGAAGTGAAAATGAAAAAGCCCCTACCAGCAGCCCTTTTTTGGGAAATATATTTACTTAATTTTCTACAATGTAAAAAAAAAAAAAAAGAAGTTGATCTAATCACATGTATGGTCAATGCAGTTTATTAACGTCGTCGACACAATGAACCCAAGATTCAAAACCATTTAAAATACGAACTCCCCAGAAGCAATGAAATATTATAGCAAACCTCACATCACAACACACTTCTCTTTAGATTTTGCGTCGGCCTTGGAAGAGGAAGATGGGTGTTTCCTGCTGCTGCTTGGCACCTGCAAAAATCTCAATTATTTTTTCACTGTTATGTACTGAAAGCAACATACAGAAAAGACTTATCATCAACCAACGGTGGAAATCAACTAGCATGTATAACGCGAAAAGTAATATTATATGCATATCAATACTTTAAATAGTTCTGCTATTTGAAAATTTGTTCAAAAGAATTCTCCGGCTAATTATCTATACTTTCCTGAGATAAATTTTTTTGTATAATTCAAATAGACACAAAATCTTAGATTCATTGCTTTAGATCATTCATCCATCATTATCAAATCAAAACATCCATCCAGGTTGGGCTGCAAGTGAATGAAAACATACACAATTCTATTTTAAACAAAACAGATGGTGGTGGAAAAAAGAAATCAACTCAACTATTGATACTAGTCAATCATTCACATTAAAAATAAACTAAGATCAAGATGAATTGAAGAGTCTACCTGGGGACCAGTGATCAGTTTCCCTGTTTGTGGCACGCTATGACGTTGTGG
Source organism: Flueggea neowawraea (assembly GCA_948243855.1). Taxonomy (NCBI): domain Eukaryota; kingdom Viridiplantae; phylum Streptophyta; class Magnoliopsida; order Malpighiales; family Phyllanthaceae; genus Flueggea; species Flueggea neowawraea. Next base: position 14,567 of record CAODLS010251817.1, read on the forward strand.
TGGTTGCTGTTCAAACTCCTGCTGTTGCAAAGCTATTGCAAGTTGCAGATCGGAACTGCCACAATAACAAATTAATGAGAGAATGATACCCAAAGCAGAGACTATTGCAAGTGGCATTCTAAAAAATCTGCTTTCGAAGAAAAATTAATCATCAGTAACAAAAGTCAGACAATTACTTCATATCCGGACCAGACTGCGCTGCAGTATCAAAGCTGGCAAGATAGTCCTAATTCAAATAAAATCATATTAAGTTTCTTATAGGTGAAGAATAAATAAGTCAAAATTGTTTAGGAGCAAATAGAAACACATACCGCAGTACTGGCCATGGCATTATGCTCATTCCATGTTTCATTTGCATGACTTTCCACCTTGAATTCCTTAAAATTGCCCCTCATGAACAATGTATCTCCATTGACCTAAAGGAATAAATGTTATCATACTAAGTTTAAAGACTAGATCTACCAAACAAAGCCAGGGAGAATTGAATGTCACTATTTCTATCCTTGAGCCCCCAAAAACAATACCAATACAGGCACAACAAAAGAAATTCATGAGATGCACATCAAGAATCTTATTCCATTTCAAGAATAGGCAATAAAACCTGAAAATTTTATTGACCATAGAAAATAATGATGCAGAACTCAAACCAAGCAAGCCTATTTGTATTGAACTCCAACCGAAAACCGTAATTTCATAACTATCTGAACAAAAAAATAGCCCTTTACCAAATTCAACTACAATCTTTATTTAATGGCATACTCCCACTTAGTAAAACAAGGCAGAAAACTCTCACCTCATTCAGTTTCTCCCATACTAAATCAGGCTGGTTTATATAACCTTGATCTGTAGCTAAAAGATAAAGTTCGCCATCATTCTGCAAATGAAATAAGAACACATGTCAATACAATTCATGTACAGCAGGCAACAAAATTCTTGTTCAAAATTGGTTTCTGACAATAAGGTATTTTGGGAATTGAGAAGTTATCTTATTATAGCACACCACTGAAAAAGCACATTCCAAGCTGTGTTTACCTTAAACATGGTGCTGAAGTGATTGTTGCGGAAAAATACACAAAGCTCACGTTCTTTGAGCCCACCTTGTAAGCAAAAGAGTCTGTAAATATTAAATAAAATAGTTACATGAAGGAACTCCTTGTACCAAGCATGCAGTTAGAAAGTAAAGGTGTAAAACTCCAAAAGGAATTATGATAGCCAGAAAGAGATCAGCATACCCATAAAATGTCAGTTGACTAGCTGAATTCTTCAAGAAGTTCCTAATCAGTTCTCCTGATATGAATTAAAAGAATAAAAGATCGGTTATGCACGAAAAGACAACAGAACACACAGCACATATTTAAGGATATGAAGCACCACTCACCTTGTTGTGAAGTGATTTCATCCTTGGACCTCACAGTTTTATCACATTGTTCAGCAAGAATCACCTCACCTTCATACATAGGCTCTCTATCTTCATAATTTGTTCCTGAATCCAAAATGCATTCTTCTCCCTCATATATAGGCTCACTGCCGTCAACAGTCGAAGCAAAGTTTTCAGATGCATCCATGTTCTGCACCCCAGCATTATATGCATCTGACTCCAGATTTGCTATCGGCGACCCTGTAACTTCCATTGTGTTGAGCCCACTTGAAACATTTCCTGCTTCATAACCATTTGTTATAAATACAGGTTGAGTCTCAATCTTGCCACCTTCTTGTGAAGCATGCACAGAGACTTCATCAACAGATATAGTATTTTCTTCGCGAGAAGGGGCAATGTTTTCCAAATGGGATAAAGTTTCAACATTAGATTTGTCAACTACATCATTGCAAGAAACATGTTGCCCATGTTCAGTATAGGCTGACTGATTAGGGTAATCAATTTGATCAGTTTTGGATGTCCATTTGTCATTATCACGACTGGAGGGATGGTGATTGAGATCAAGACATATATGCCCCTCAGAAGTATCTACACCAATAGTTGTACTTTCATCAGAACCAATAAACACTACTCCACTATTAGCATTGACTGCTGGCAAATCACCTAATGTAGTTGGCAATTCTGCCTCTGACAATTTTAGGACCCTCAAGAGCTCTGCTTCTTCTTGAAGGTCACCCTTTCTTCCTTTATGCTGATCATGGACTGAACGAGGAGAATCATCAAAGGATCTATTTTTTGAAAGGGACGGAGAAGGAACCCCTAGAGTTGCAGTTGTAGCTGCAGCAAAGTCAATACAATCTTCCTCAGGGTTACTTTTACTTCCATTTTCCGTGCCTCGTGTTTCCAGAGCTACAAGCTCACTCACAAGAGCATTGTAGGACTTTGACCCAATGGCAATATTAGTCTCATAATCCTAGTACAGGTGAATAAGTCATCTAAATGAAGACATGATTTGAAACACTCAACATATCCAAATCGTACAAACCTCAAGCAAATATCAGGAGCACTGCACAATTTAAAATATTTGAGGCAGCAATAAACATAATTATGCCATTCAAGTTCATCAGAATTTAAGTTTCCATGCAAGCAAATACTTAAGCAGTTCCCAAAGCCTTATAATCCCATTTCCACCTCGTTCATACTCATTAAAAAGAATCCCACTCCCACCTAGTGAAGTAATGAATATCTGTTATTATGAACATGGGGTATCAGCAAAAAATAATCATGTCAGCCACAACTTCTGTTTGCTGCTTTTTGGAAAAACATAAAAAAAAAGAAAAGAGTGCTTTTCTGGAAATAAAAACCCCAAAAAAGACAAACCAAGCAGCTTGTAAAGTGCAAAGAAGATAAAAATAGATTCTGATATTGCAATAAAAATCATGGGAAAACATGGAGCTGATACAAATACTATCACAAGATTCTACATGCAGAAGATATCTAATTAATCTAAGGACAAGTTTACCTACAAGGAAAACCACTGCTTTAAGATAGAGACAACCAAACTGAAGTCATCTATCTTCTTTCAATAAATATAACCAACCAACAATCCAGAAATACCACATCAGAGTAGAGAATTAACTAGGAGCTTTATCATGTTTGATTGAAAATAATCTTACTATCTCCCAAAACATGAAGAGGCAAATAGACATAGTTAATAAGTAATGCAAGAGAAAAACGAAAACTCATCTTTCATTTTGAGGGTTGGAATGCACATGCCTGGGGATCAACTATCCAACCATGATACAAAGGAATGTCAAGCAAATCAAATATCGCACATTCAGGGTTGAACTCAAAATCATCCATCCTGCACAATAGATGTGTGTGTTTTTTTTTTAATCAAAGGTAACAAAATGAACTGAGAAAAGAGAGGTAAGGGCAGCAAAAAAGAAATCCTTACCTCCTAAACTTAATATTTACATCAATTCCAGTAGCAAGTCTTGGAAGCAAATCAATTGCATCAGCAATATTCTGTTGCTGATTTTCGACATAGCCTGCATCTTTATTCTGCAAACCAAGTAAGGGGTCAAATTTACTTACAACCACTAAAGGAAGAAAACAAAACCAGAAGACA
>CAODLS010251890.1:0-11609 GCA_948243855.1 Flueggea neowawraea
AAGAAATTTATGAGACCTGCACTTTTGCTTTAATGGTTTCAGATCCAATTAGCTTTGAAGAAGCATCAGGAAAGAAGGAATGCCGCAAAGCAATGGAGGAGAAAATTATGTAGTTAACAAAAATGATACTTAGGTGCTAACCAACTTACCCGAAGGCAAAGCAGCAATTGGGTTGAAATGGGTGTTCAAGACAAAGTATAATGTAGATGGGAGTGTTCAAAAGCACAAGGCTCGACTAGTGGCTAAAGGGTATTCGCAGCAACAAGGATCGACTACGAGGATACATTTTCTCTCGTTGCTCATTTTGAAATGGTGAGAACCTTCTTAGCCTTAGCTGTACAATTACATTAGCCTTTTTATCAATTAGATGACAAGTATACTTTTTAAATGGTGAATTGGAAGAATAAGTTTATGTTATGCAACCAAAATGATTCATCATTCAAGGCAAAAAAATCAGGTGTACAAGTTGAGAAAAGCGTTGTATGGGTTGAAGTAGGCTCAGCGGGTGGTACAGTAAAATTGACTCATTTTTCATCAAAATGGACTTCAAAGAAGTGATAATGAGCATACATTGCATTTAAAGAAGAGAGGTAACAATGATTTGCTTCTCATTTGCCTTTATATGGATGATATAATTTATATATGCTCATCTCTTTCACTTGTTGATGATTTCAAAATGAGTACGATGAAAATGTTGTGTTCAACCAAGGGTGGTTCACATTAGATTCCTTCTATGTTTTAATTAATGTACAAAAATTAGTAAGATTTTTTTTAAGAAATAAATAAAATTCAAGATCAATTGAGCAACAAAAATGAAGAAAATCATGTTGATACGTCTAGGAGTCGATCTGTGATGTTTAGAAGTTGAATGATGCATGAAGAAATCAATTGAAGATATTACAGGACTTTGTTAGTCGACTAACACTCTTGGCTAGTCGACTAATGAACGAAGCATCCACAGCGTTGGGTAGTCAACTAGTGAGGTAGTGATTCGACTAATGGAGCAAACATCTTGGGTAGTCAACTAGTGAAGAACATGATGGCTCAATTTGATTTGAAATGATATTCCTGTGATGTACAAGTCAATTATTTCAAGTGCAACGGTCAAATAACGGATACATGGTGCTTAGTAGTCGATCAGTGAAGTTGGCTAGTCGATTAACGGTATAGACAGAAGCACAAATTGAAGGCACTAGTCAATTGGTGAGAATGGTAGTCGAATAATGCTACGGACAGAAGTGAAACCTAAAGGCAGTAGTCGACTTACGAGTTGGGTAATCGATTAATGGAATTTGACAACTTCAAAATTACTTCATGATTGATTTCCAACAGTTCTCCATGCTACTCCAACGGCTCAATCAACTTCAAAAGGGTCTCAAACACTATAAATAGAGGCTTGAAGGGTAGAAGATTATACCTAACTCGTTGATACATCAATTCTTCATTTGTTGCTCAAAAGTATCCTTGTTTGTGGGTAGTTTGCTTCATTCTTTTATACCAAAATCCCACCACTATGCTTTCTCATTTTTAAACTCTTTGAGTTAAGGTAAGGTTTGTTGTGAGCCTTTGAAAATAATATTGTAAAGGCATTAGAGGAGTGAGCCTAAAAAGAAATCAACCTTGGTTAGGCCTTAGAGATGTGAGTCAAAATCAACCTTGTGAGCTAGACTTTAGAGGTATGAGCTGGGAATCAACCTTGTTGTAAGGCTTTGTTGGATTGAGCCAGAATCAATCATCGTATAGTGGATTGGAAAAATTCTAAGTGATGAGATTAGGTAGTGGACGTAGGCACGTTTGGCCAACCACTCCAAATCATTGTGTTCTTTCCTTTCTACTGTTTCAACTCGACTAAGAAGAGCGAAACATATACTACAATAATATGCTTCTACATGACTAAGAGTTGTTCACTATGAATGATAGAGAAAGCATTAGAAATATGCTTGATAACTTTGCAGAAATCACTAATGGTCTTACCTCTCGTGGTAGACCAATCTCTAATAGAAAAAAAGTGAAGAAAATCCTACTCTCCTTGCCTAGAGAATGGGATGCAACGTTCACAGTCATAATAGAGTCCAAGGACTTAAACTCTATGGAGTCGAAGGACTTAAACTCTATGGAGTTTAATGCTCTAGTTGGCTCACTTATCAATTATGATATTGTGCTGAGATCAAGAAGTGGAAGACCTAAGCATGATAATGCCTTAAAAGCTTCCACACATCTTCAAGAAGAGAAAATTGATGAGACCTCAAATAGTGATGATGAATATGATGAAGAAATGATTTTCTACTCCAAGAAATTCAAGAAGTATAAAAACTTGACGGAAAAGACGAAGAAGGATGGAATGGATTCAAAAGGAAGAAACAAGAAGAAAACACTTGAAAAGAAGAAGAAGAAAAAAGAAGAAGAGAAGAGACGATAGTTCTTCATCAAGTGATGATGGTGATCCATCGGCATACTTGTGTCTTTCGGCACATTAGGTACTCCAAAACCTTCAATCTTTTAATTTTCATGCAATGATTGTTAATTGTTAATACTTGCATGAGTTTTTGAAAATTTTGATGATTTGCGAAATTGTTTAGATTTTGTCATGACCCGTTTCTGGACCATTACCGGTGTACAAGATGAACCGAACTAGAGGCCCGACTCATCTTGCACAAGTTTTGGAGAATTGGATATTCTACCCACTTATTCATTTTAAACATTTATTAAACCATTTGAATAATTTATAAGTAATATAAATTAATAATAAAATATAATTTAATATATATATAACTAAAAATATAAACATAAATATGTATCGAAAATATTATCAAAACATATAAGTAAAATCATAATAAACCAAAATACAAATTAACCCAAAATCCCACAAGCATCCTGGTGCGGAGCTCCAACACAAAAGACTGAGCTCGAGAAAAAAAAACTCATTGATATCGAAGATGCCTCACTGAGATAGGGGAGCATAAATGATATTGAATGTCCAACAGAAATACCTGAAAAATATTAAGGGAGGAGGGTGAGAAATCTCAGTGAGGGATAACACTCTAGATCGATTCCGAACCCTCACATAAACTGTTTTGAAAAAGTTTTAGAAAACTACCACAAGCAATATAAAGCGTACATACATATACACGCTACATATAGTAATAGTTTGAGAATCCATTTTCGGAAACATTTGGACCCTCAGGAAACACATGCAATCAGACATACGAATAAATGTTATATCATATAATAAAAAATACATATATAACAGAATATATGATTGGGACAGAACTGATCTGAACAGAAGCTGAACTGGACAAATGTGGACTATACCACCTGATACTAGGTGTCTAGCCTGGACGCGTAGTGTTACCACCAACCCTGGTAATTAGGCATTAATTGATCAATGGTATACCATAGGCTACGCCTCTTCATAGCTGAGTGTCCCAAGTATCGGATACATATATTTACTAAATACTGATAGCAGGAAAACATGCAAAAACATATTTATTTCTGATACGGATACTAATTTTGTTATACTGATACTGATACTAATAATATACTTATACTGATAATTTATTCCTTAATTCACATAATCAGATTTTATGTAATTCCAATCCTTAATTAATCTGATGTACATATCTAAGTCTAGCACATCAAAAACATATATGAATCTGATGTACATGGCCTATGTGTCTAAAGCTGCTACCGCACTCACCTGGACTCCGTGCCAAATAATCTGAGTCACGGGTCACCAGTGGATAGCTGAGCACCTCGAAAATCGGATGAAGCTGAAAGCAGACACATAACTGAAAACAAATAGATTATAACTGAGTCAAATACAGAATGGTATAGTACTGTGGCGGTACCAAGAATATATGAGTGCAATTTCTAGGATGACATCAAAAATCCTATTTGGTCGAATTTTTATCGCTCTAACCTCAAAAATTGGAATCTAAGCAAAAATCTAGTTGGGTCCTTGAACTTTTGTAAAATTATATTTTAGTACCTGACTCTTATAAAATTACAACATGGTCCTCAAAATTTTCAAAAATTACTATTGGGTAGTTCAAATAGTCAAAATTTTAAAAAAAGCTCTCAAACTCTTAGAAATTGTAATTTAGTACTTAAATCCTCAAAATATCAAATTGCCCTCTAATTTGGAAAATATTAGAATTAGTTCACAAGCATACAAAAATCAGAATTGGTCATTGCGACAGAAAATTATACGAAAACGTCCCTAAACCCAAAACGCTCGAAACCCAATGTTCTAAACTGTCCACATTCCCTCAAATCATCCTTCTAAACCTAAATCCACAATTTGTTTCATCAAAATATCAGAAAAACTCCAAAAATTCAGCCAAAACCGAACTAACCCTAACCCATAACAAAACTAGCTTAAATCCTTCAATCCAAGGCTTAAATCATGTTTATCTAAACTCATTCTAACTTAATATAACAATCTTAGGCATCCAACAATGCAAAATCAACAAAAAAATTCAAACCCTATATGCAATTCAACCAAAATGAATTTCATGGAAATAATGTACAAAAATGAAGTAAATATGAAGAAATAACATTAATCTTACCTCAAAGATGATCAAGTAACATTGGAGGAACAAAATGGGAGTGATTGGGACGGATTTGAGTGAGCAATGGAGGAAAAAGAGTGAATGATGAAGAGCGTTGGCTTTTGGGCGTTTTAAAGACGAATGGATCAAAACGCACCATTTCAATGATTTTCAAAGGCAACGTACGTCATTTTTCATGACAACGTACGTTATATGATCACAACATACGTTGCCAAAGCCACAACATACGTTATGTAGCTTCCAAAACCTTCTGTTCGGCTAGAACATTTTGCAACGTGCGTTATCATACCTACAACGTACGTTGATCATCGTTAAGCTCCAGATAACTTACGTCCCATGTTGTCAACGCATGTTGTGAGCCTTTTTCCAGATTACGCATGTTGAAGAAGAGAGCAATGCATGTTATCACCATGCCACCCCACATACTTGATGCCATTTGCACGCTAACACTTATCGAAACATTCTCGGAGGTCAACGACATCTAGCCTTATGAAATTATCATCATAAATGATCACTAATCACTTGATTAACACCTTAGACACCAAATAATTGAATCAAAATCGAATGAATCAAATTAGAATTGATCTAAAAACTATAAAAAGCCTAGTCCGAATGAGTGAGGTGTTACAGATTTGACATAAGTTTGAAACAAATAAGGGGAGAATAGATGTTTTTGAATTTATGCACAAATTTTTTTCACGCTAACACTTATCGGAACATTCTAGGAGGTCAACGACATCTAGCCTTACGAAATTATCATCATAAATGATCACTAATCACTTGATTAACACCTTAGACACCAAATAATTGAATCAAAATCGAATGAATCAAATTAGAATTGAACGAAAAGCTATAGAAAGCCTAGTCCGAATGAGTGAGATGTTACAGACTTGACATAAGTTTGAAACAAATAGGGGGAGAATAGATGTTTTTGAATTTATGCACAAATTTTTTTAAAAGGGGGAGAAAAGATTTTTTTTTAAACTATGCCTAAATTATTTTGATAGGGAAGCTTAATCTTGTATTGCTTAATCTTTTTAACAAATGTCAAAAAGGCAGAGAGAAATAATAAGAAGAATGAATTTTTATGTGCATAATCAAGAAGGATGAGAGATATCAAGCTATAAAGTGATAGGAGGAGAATTTTACAATTGAATTTCAAGATTTTTTAAGCAAAGATTAAAGGAAAGAATTCTTGGAATTTCTTGGCACTTCGAAAAGCATATTGGAAAACTTGAACTATATGATTCTTTGGATTGACAATGTTATTCAAGACAAGGCTTCATGCCTTGATTAAAATTTTCCTAAAATTTCATAGGTACAAACTTAGGAGAATTCATTTCTTCCTAAGTTTAGTCATCAATCAAAGAGGGGGAGATTGTTGAACCAAGGGTGGTTCACATTTGATTCCTTCTATGTTTTGATTAGTGTACAAAACTTAGTGAGATTGTATTTAAGAAAGGAAATGAATTCAAGATGAATAAAGATCAAGAAAAGTCGAGAAAATCATATTTTCAAGTCTACAAGTCGATCTATGATGATTGAGAGTCGACTGATGCATGAAAAAATCATTTAAAGATGTTCCAGACCTTGAGTAGTCAACTAATGAAGTTGGTGAGTCAACTGGCAAACGACCAAAGCCAACACAAGTGCTTGGTATTTGATTGGTGAGACCATGAGTCAATTGGTGAGACCATGAGTCGACTGGTGAAAACCATGAGTCGACTAGTGATGATCATGATTGATCAAATTGACCCGAAATGAGATCCACGTGATTTACAACAGTCATTTAATGAATATATGACTTGGTTAATTGACCGGTGAAGTGAAAGTCAACTCACAAAGAACAAAGAAGTGAATCTGAAGCCAATAGTCGACCGGTGACTTGGGTTGTCACGACCCATTTCCGGACCATGACCGGCGTGTAAGGCGGACTATTTATGAGAGTCTGACCCATCTCACACAAGCCTCAGAAAATCAAAAATGATACCCATTTAATTATCAAAAAATTTTTAATAAAACATTTGATATTGACACACATGTATAAATATATAAATATATCAACATGTAATATCAGTGAAATCAGATACAAAGAATATAAAATATATCAAAGAAATCAAAAATCGAAATAGGATAACCCAGTAACCCAACAACATCTCAATACGAATTTCTAAGACAAAAGAAGAAGCCTGGCCGAAAGGGCGTCACTGACCAATATACAGGGCCTCACTGAGCAAGATGTCAAATGATTGCTGAGTCAAAAGTCCACTTGCATACAAAGTAGATATAAACAAGGAAAAACAAATGGGGGTCAGAACCCAGTGAGGAATGATACTTCAGAGTGCCTCATACGTGCATCACAAAGAATGGTTTGAAAATAGTTTAAAATAACACACGCAGTTATAACAAAGAGTACATATATATACACACACTACATATGTAGTAGAGTTTCCAAAAACATTTCGAAAACATTATCAAATAAGGAAAATAGCACGCATAAAAACATTTGTAGTATTATTTATAGTATCAAAACAGAGTCAAAGTATACTGACGATAGGGGACCAAAAACAAAGATATAACAAGTGTGGACTCGGCCACCACCCAAATGCAAAGTATACGTGGACTACGCCACTATCAAATCATGCATCGGGCCATGACAACATGTCTATCAACACTCACTGATAGCTGGGGCTTCATCAAAACATTGTTATACCAAAAGCTTTGTACCCCATAGCATAGGCGTTCCCATATAAAAAACAAATCATAATAATAATGTATCCAAAAGCAAGGCATACAAGCCAGAGTCAAAAACAGAGAGAAGATATATACTATATCTCGAGTTTAAAAAACAAGACTGATTATTAATTCACATAACCAGTTTATTATTTAGTTCAATCTTTAGATTAGTCCAATTACAAAATATAACATAGCAAAAATAAATACAATTTCGAGACACAACCTATGTGTCTGAATCTGCCATTCACTCACCTGATAGTCCAAGCTATAACAGTCAGACACCACTGGTGGCAGCTGATCCCGCTGGCACGAACAAGAAGTTGAAACAGAGATATTGGAAACAAGATATATCAGATACAAACAATGAATGACTCTGGTACTGTGGTTGTACCAAAATGCGTGCACATGCAAATGCAGACTCAATGCTCAAACAACGTTTGAAATTCCATTTCGGTCGATGATACATCGATAATAACCCAAAGATCGGAATGCATGTAAAATTATGATTTGGTACCCGAGACCTCATAAAATTACCAATTAATCCTCAAAGTGCTCAAAAGTAACCAATAGGTCCCCTAATAAGTCAAAATCCTCAAATGAGACCTCAAACTCTTCAAACTTGTAAGATACGATAATTATATCTTTGACCCCTCAGAAGTGCATCTCACTCGAGTGAAAATAAGTCCCACTCGAGTGATTTATGCATGGATTACTCGAGTAACAACATGGCTTACTCGAGTAATCGTGGCATTGACTTACTCAAGTAATCGAATTTCTCACTCAAGTGATCCATTATCCAGAATTCCCAAAACTCGATCAAATATTGATTTCACCGATAAAAATTGTAATCAATCCCCGACATTGGTTCTAATCAACCTCCTGAACATAGATCTAATGTTCATTTCATCAAAACAACTTGAAATCACCCAAGATCAACCCAAACTGAATTGACCTAAACCCACCTATGTTCATCCTCAATTTTTATGATTTCTAGCCATCCATAGGTGTTTTTCCACTCCCAATGGCATGATCTAACAATCCCAAACACTCATTCCAGCAGAAACAACATGGATCTAACCCTATGTGCATTCATTCAAAACCCTAGAATGTTAAATCCTGCACAATTAAAGGAATGCAAGGGTGTAGAAGCTTAATCTTACCTCAAAGATGATGTAGAATCATGGAGAGGCACTGGGAATGCAATCTGGACAAATTTATAGTGTTTGATAGTTGAGAGAGTAGAGTGAAGTTTGCAAGAGTCGGGTAAAGGGGGCATTTATAGACTTTAGGCCTAAATAAGCACTTACTAGAGTAACACAAGATGTTCACTCGAGTAAGTCTTTCCCGAGAATCATTATGGGTTCCTCGCTCACTCGAGTCTATGAAATCTCACTCGAGTAAGTCCATGAAATCTCACTCGAGTAACATACTTTGTTACTCGAGTAATCGTCCTTCTAGTTACTCAATTAACTCTTTTCTCACTCGAGTAACCCCTATAAAACACCATAAACAATAACCTTAACACCTCAAAGCTCGAGATTAGATCGAAAATTCGTCAAAGTTCTATCGAAAAGAATGAGATATTACATACTTCCCCCCTTAAATAAAATTTGTCCTCGAATTTCAAAACAGGTCAAATCAAAGCTAAGATCAACCCTAGGTCTCCAAAATAAAACCCAATTCATAATCACCTAATCAACAATCGACTACTCAGCCGACATGAAAAAACGCCCAAAATAACAATGCAGAAACATAACCTATACACACATGCAGAAAAAAAGATATAAATGCAGTGACAGAAACAAACATGCAGAAACAATACAAAGATGCAAAAACAGAGATGCATAAACAAAATAAGAGAAATAGGATCAAAGCACACTGACCTAAGAATTAGCAGAATCGAACAGGTGCAGATATCTATACCGCATCTTGTCCTCGGCCTCCCAAGTGGCCTCGTCCTCATAATGGTGTTTCCAAATCACTTTCACTAAAGGTATGTTCGTGTTGCAGAGTCTCTTGACCTGCCGGTCAGTAATCCGCACAGGAATCTCTTCGTACGATAGATCTGGTCGAACCTCGACAGTCTGTGGTGACAATACATATGATGGATCTGGAACATACTACCTCAGAAGTGATCCATAGAATACTGGATGAACAGAAGCTAACTGAGTTGTCAACTCATAAGCAACGGCCCCAACATGGCCTATAATCTCAAATGGACCGATGTACCTCCGGCTCAACTTGTCCTTCTTCCCAAATCTCATAACAAACTTCATTAGTGATACTCTGAGAAACATATGGTCCCCAATCTCAAACTCCAAATGTTTACGCTTTAGGTCAGCGTAACTCTTTCGACGAATATGAGCAGTCTGGATCCTCTGCTGGATCAATTTGACTTTCTCAGTTGTCTCCAAAATAAGATCTGGCCCCAACGGCTCTCTCCCTCCAACCTCAGCCTAATAAAAAGGAGATCTACAGTTCCTACCATACAAAGCCTCGTAAGGCGCCATCTCGATACTCAAATGGTACGAATTATTATACGCAAACTTGACTAGAGGCAAGTGAGTATCCTAACTCCCGCCAAAATCCATAGCACACGCTCTCAACATATCCTCCAAAGTCTGAATCGTGAGTTCGGACTGGTCGTCGATCTGCGGATGAAATGTCGTACTAAAGTCCAATCGATTACCTAACTCCTCCTGCAGTTGACGCCAAAATTGCGATGTAAACTGGGGTACTCTGTTAGACACTATAAAGATTGGCACTCCATGCAAACATACAATCTGATCGACATATAACTTCGCCAAACATGCCGCTCCATAAGTCATCTTAACAGGCAAGAAATGTGCAGACTTGGTTAATTGATCCACGATAACCCAAATGAATTTATACCCAGAGGATGTCCTCGGTAACCCAACCACGAAGTCCATCGTGATGAAGTCCCACTTTCACTCCGAAAGAGGTAACTGCTGTAATAATGCAGAAGGACTCTGGTGCTCAAACTTGATCTTCTAACAAGTCAAACACTTACTAACAAACTCAGTTATGTCCTTTGTCATCCTTGTCCACTAGTAAGACTCTCGAAGATCCTGATACATCTTAATGTACCTCGGTTGTATAGATTATGTGGAGCTGTGACCCTCGGTCATAATCTTCTCATGTAACTCACCAGAAGATGGTACCCATAATCTCGATCCAAACCACAATACTCCAAAATATCAATGCTAAACCCAACTACACCAGATGATTAAACTTTCTCGATGAAACTCTGCATCTCAAAATCCTCCTTCTGAGCTTCTCGGATCTGATCTAATAGTACAAGCCTCGCCTCAATATGTCCAAACAAAGCGCTAGAGTCATCAAAATACAACTCAACTCTGTGTTCCATCAATCTTTGCCACTCCGACACTGCTGGTCGTCTCTCAACAGTGATGTGAGCTAAACTCCCCATCAACAGTGTTAGCCTTGCCAAGATGATATGATATGGTGCAATCATAATCCTTGAACAACTCCAACCAATGTCTTTGCCTCCAATTTAGGTCTTGCTGACCGAAATATACTTCAAACTTTTATGCTCTTTGAAGATCTCAAAAGTCTCTTTGTAAAGGAAATGCCTTTAAATATTGAGTGTTATCACAATTGCCGCCAACTCTAAGTCATGTGTTGGATTGTTAGAATTGTGCACAGTCCAATCATTGATGTACATTGTCATTCAATTATTTAATAAAGAGGCATTTCATTTTATGAAATATAATATATTTTATCAAGATAAAACTCTATAAATAGTTTATTCTTCTTTATGTCATCAAGTGTGTGATTTGATAGTAAAACCAAAAGGATAAAAGGAATACTATTCTAAATGTCCCTAATCTATCATTATTATGGGAATAATAATGAATTAAGGTTAGTATGTTTCTAAGTGGATAATTACGTCTTACTGATTATGGATATGAGATATCAACTTAGAACATGGATACATGTTGGAGAACATGTACTGGACTGACCGACTATGAAAGTACTTCATGGATTGTTGTCACAAATTAACTTTCATGGAGTGGTGATGTTTGAGTCCTCTGACTGAAACTCACTATCGGCTCCTACATAAGAAATGACATGTTTTGACTTAGTCAAAAATTATCCATAACAGGGTAACAATAAAGGCTATGATTGGATATGTCATGAATCATGTAGAGGAGTGATAGTGAGAGTGATGGATTTGTTCCTCTTATGAAGAGTGATATCTCTTGGTCACTTGATGAGTAGGATTGATGGAATGTATGCATACTCGAATGAATTGATAAA
>CAODLS010251958.1:0-10995 GCA_948243855.1 Flueggea neowawraea
TTGACTAGAATTCCTATTTTGAATCATGGATGAACATTATCGAAGAGGTTATTTAAATGTACATAATACCTTAAGATGATACCCAATTAATTTAGAAACAAAGAATCTCATTTCATATGAGAGTCCTAGTTTGTGTTGGTACTAAGAGTTTAGAACACAATAGTGAGTAGTCCTGATTTGATTAAAACATCTCGGGGTGAATACTAATTAAATTAGGATTCTCCATGTTTATTTAATTATTGGATGATTTAATAAAATGTAAATCCTTGTTGGATTTGGATATATGTTGCAACAAGTTTGTAGATATTGTGTTTATTCTTGTTTAATGGGTAGAAGCTCAAAGCCCATTAAGCCCATTCCTAGTGTAAAAATGAGTTTAATTTGTTGCAAACAAAGTGGTTTTGGTCGTCCATTATGAGTCCTAAAAGGATTTGGAATATCTTCCTACAAGATAGGAAGAGATCTCACTTGATGTGGGCTAGAATCATGGAGATTTTGTAGGAGGTGTTTAGCAAACCCTAACCCTGCTTGGACTGAGGTATTTAAGGGTCTTTTAAGTGAATTTTTGGCAGCCTAAGTCGTGTATAGGGTGAGAAAAATGTTGTTGCCCTTCTTCTTGCCAAAAGCTTTAAACACCTAGCTCCATAAAAGTTTTCATAGCGCACTGATTCGAACCCAGTCCTGAGCCACAATTTTCTAGTTGTGATTGTGGACCAACGTGGTGTGGATACCAATAAAGACACCATACGTTTGGTGTTGTGGAGTGGCTGGACGAATACAAAAGGATCAACAAGTTTGTGACTCGATCGTGATCTTCACAGTTATTCAGTGTTTTATGAGGTAAACATTCGCAACTCCTTCTTTGTTGTATGTATCGATTGTTTGCATGGATCTTGGCAGTTGATAATGGGTAAAATTTTTAAAAAATCTGCTGCATTTTCCCTATACATTATCCAACATGGACCTTGCTATGAATATGTGGCTCTGGGTACTGCCTTCCTTTAGAACCTTTAACGCATTCAAGACGTATAATTGAGTTTGGCTACTTTAGTTTTTCATTAATGGTCATGATTGATTCGACCAAGCGTGACTAGTTGGGCAAGTAAACTTAGCTCTATGGATTGTCTGGTATAATAGGGAAAGTTCGCTTCTAGATGCATTTGCACTAATCTCATAAGTTTACTAAGCTAGCTCTCATGTAGCGTGTAATATGATGTGTGAACTTTGAGAAAAGCTTTTGTGATATCGTGAAGTTCGAAAGTAGCGATTGTGTGGTTACGAACTAGGGGAAGACGTACGTTCCAGTAGTCTGAGCTGTTGTTGCATACGCTTTGGCAGAATGAAGTTGTTCTGCGAAAGATGCATTCTAGCAAGATTGTGTTAAAAGCTGTTATATATCCTTAACAGGTGTATAGCAATTACGCTCTTATCATATGCTGCTCGCGCGATCTATTTGCCTATGTGACGAAGGGATCGAGCATGGTTACGAAAGTGTTAACCATGTTACATGACGTGTTAAGGTTCTGTCATGTGCAACTGTCATGTGAGAGTGAGAGATGTTAAAAAAGCAGTCCGCCCATAACGGGTGAACTGAACTGGTCGGTCAATGTGTGAACTATAACTGTGGGCCAAGACCAATTGGTAAGCTCAATTAAGTTTGGCCCATTAGGCACATAAGCCCATAATGGGCCCAATTAGCAAAGCTTGCTTATAAATAAGAGAGAAGGAGAAGAAAATAGAGTGGAAAATGAGGAGGAAAAAGAGGAGAAAAAAAAAAGAAAAAAGAGAGAAAAAAAGAGAAACAAGAAGAAGGAAAAGAAGACCTCTCTCCACTTCCATGTTCTCTCTTCGTCTCTCCCGCTCACTCTCCTTTCTCTCCTCCCACCAGATATCATCCGTTGATGATCTCGATCCACATGGCATCTAGACTACGAATGAGTTGAGCACTCCCGTCGGAAACACGACCATGGTTTGCTCGCAAGACCAACATCTGATCCGGTCATGTTCCACTACTGGTTGTTGATGTCTTCTCCTGGAATCGAGATTAATAAGTCAAATATGTTACTCATATTGTTTATTTGTTGAACCAATATAGGATCCCTTCAATAATCTATGAATATATATATATATATATATATATATATATATACGGGGTCTACCAATAGAAATAATTTGGAATCTCATTATGGATTGAATAAATTAAAGTATTAAGATTCATAATTTGAATCATGGAAGGATTTAATCTCCCTTATTTTATGGATTTTTTTAAATCTCCATTTCCTAAAGCAGTATAATTTTACCTTGAAAGGAAATTCCAATTCCAAAGGATTGATAATGTAAACATGATTGACGTCAATTACCCAATTAAGTGAGTGGCTAAGTTAGGTAGATTCGAAAATGGATTAAGAAATTGTGATTTAGAAAGAAGGAAGTGGGCACGTCATTAGGATTTATTATAATGAGGAGAAAAAACAAATAAGTATGTATGCATGCCTCGTGTGATTTATTATGTCATTCGTCCCACGCCATTAGGGAACCACCACTTGATCATATGCAGTCATATAGGGCCCTACTTGCAAAATATTGAGAAAATATCGGATTGCTTAGACCATAACCCAATAAATTAGTAACGAATTGGATTCAGTACGGTTTATAATCGTTTGATTAATCCTGTCAAAAAGATTTTTGTTGAAGTCTTGAAATACTAATATTTAATGATAACAATAATACTCCCTTCATTTAAAAAAAAAAACATAAACGTGTTTGTCTTTTTCATCTATTCTACATTATAGACTTATCTTATTTTTAAAATTAATAATTATGTAGCATTATATCATATTATCCCTATTTAATTACCTTATAAATTATTTGACTAATTATCTTACAAATTAATATATAAAAATATAACTCATGAGGGTACTTTTTGAAAAGTGTTGTAAAATTGATGTTTGCAATTCATTTTTTTAATTTACTTGAAGAAAGAGAATGTTGATTATGTCTCTTGATGATTGATAGATCTATTTATAAAAATATTATTTGTTTTGAATTTATCTAAAATTTTATTCTTTAAAATAATTATTAATCTTAATTTTTACGTAATATAAGAGTATGACATCATAAGACTGAAAGGATAATCATGTAAAGCATATTTAGAGTTATTGACCTGCCCCATGTAGAATTTCGCTTTCTTAACCAATTTGATCCCAAATATGTGTGCATGCCTGTTGCGATTTATTCTGTCATGCTCAGTTTCAAAAGAACATTTATTTTGCCATGCGTCACACGCTATTAGGGGAAGCTATCACTTGATTATATGCGTAATATAGGGCCCTACTGGCAAAATATTGCGAAAATATCCGATTGCCTAGCTTAGACAACTATATCTAATCCGTACGTCACTTTCCAAATCATTGACCATAAACCGAAAAATCGGTAACCAATTGGATTTAGTTCTGACCGAAAGAGCGCATTCTTTCCAGCAATGATCTGTTTTTTTTTCCCTGGTTTATTGTCCTACCCAATTGTGCAATTTATAGGTCTAGGTCTATTTTATGATTTATATTTGTATAATTAATTCTCATTAAAGATATATTCTTTTAAAGTTTTAAAATATTAACTTTTAATAATAATGAAGATGATAATAATAATAATGACAACAATAATATACTGCATATTTGGAGCCTTCTTTTTCTTTGACAAGTCAATTTATTAACTTTCATTTAAATTTGAACTCTCAACGTTTTAATAAGTTGATTTTAGTACAGTATTAATGAGTTATAAACTTTATAATTCAAAACATTACTTTTACCATGAAACTACTTTGGGTTTGATTTCTATAATATTTGCCATGCACCATATAAAATGTTGCTTGCTTTAACACAATGTGGTGATGACTTTCTTGCGGTAAATCCATTATAGCAGCAAAACTATCTTCACTAGAAGAGAAAAAGTGGGGAAAACCATCTGTAAAAAAAAAAAATAAAGAAGGACCAAGTAGTAGTAAGGAAGCGACTAGGACAACAGTATTGCTTAGCTTGATCAAAAGGATGAAGATTAAGTCGTCCTACTATTACCTGGATCTGGCTGGATGCTAGGTATGCAAATTTAATAAGGTACCTACTTTATTTTCCAAGTCTCAAGCAACTCCCTGTCTGTCATGATTATCATTCCCAACGACTTCATTCCAACTACCTTTTTCATGCAATTTATATGCCTATTTTTCCTTTCTCTCCTTATTGTATTATGTTGCATTTAAATTAGAATTGCAGAAAGTGACAAATTTCAAATAATTAATACTTCTTCACTATACGCTAATAATTTTGTTTAAAATAAATTCAATTTTAATATAAGTAAATTAATATCAAATTTTATAACAAAATGAAATAGTGCTATTCGTTTATATTATTGCCGATTTCAACAATGTATCTCCCCTTTCATTGATTATGTGTGAATCGAAGAATAAGAAGTGGCATCTAATGTGGTGTTTCAGGGACTTTTTTATTACAATAGTCTGGTCTATGTATACGTAACTTAAAAGTATCGGGTGGTAAAGTCAACAAAGTTATTTTTTTTTGGTTACAATAGTCTGATTTATGTGTTTTCAACCCTTGGAAAGGTTTGAACTTTCATTTCCCTATATGCATTTTTGACATGTGGTTAAGATAAACATGTGCACGGGTCATGAAAAGGTAGTTGAAGATCAAGAATCATCTGAATCGGTTCTGATTTTGACCGGTTTAGTTCATCGGTTTTGGTTCTGTTTTCACATGTCTAGGTTAAGAGATGCATCTCTTGATTTTCAAAATAAGAAAAAAATACCAAATTGTTCTTATAAAAAATTCATAATTTTCTTTTTTTAATCTCTATTCCTACGAGGTTAATTTAGTAAATTAATGCTACTTTTTGTGTTATTGCATGTGTTTTAATAAATAAATTTAAGCAAAAATACACTTTTCAGATTATCCCAAAAAATTTAACAAACAATTGAAAATAATTTATGTAATGTGTTCCATTCATATCTTGACTATAACATATATTGCTCCAAAAAGCATTCCAACAATATCTTGAACTCTTTTATGAAAACCAATTTAACAAATACCAATGAAAACCAAATTGTGAGGTTTATCACTTAAATTCTCTCTCTAAAGCCTTTTAAAGATTTGAACCAAAGTAGGATTCCGTGAGAGGAAGAACAAGTCGGTGTTTTCCTTTCTGTGTGCCTAACAAACTCTCTCTCTCTCTCTCTCTCTCTCTCTCTCTCTCTCTCTCCCCCTTATAAAAGGGTGGTTTCTTTTATGTGTCCTCTCAATTCATTTTCGACCTCCTTAGGGTTAGTTTGTCTCCTATTTATATAATGATGGCTATATTAGGCAACGGAAAATTTTGTATTCGTGACGGAAAATTTTTTATTCCTTGCAAAATAACAATGAATTTTTCACTAGTCGCCA
The DNA here is from genome assembly GCA_948243855.1 of Flueggea neowawraea. NCBI lineage: Eukaryota > Viridiplantae > Streptophyta > Magnoliopsida > Malpighiales > Phyllanthaceae > Flueggea > Flueggea neowawraea. Next base: position 5,448 of record CAODLS010251958.1, read on the forward strand.
TAAAATGAGACAAGGTTTTCCTTTGAAACATATTGCAACAAACTAACGACGAGAATCATGGCGAGATTTACTAATCAAAACTTTTTCATTGTTGAAAGTGGCGGGAAGGTTCACGCCAAGATTACATGATGAGAACACTGCAACAGAAGAATTCAAGCTAATTTGGTGACGAATTTCTCATGGCTAATTAAGGTTATCCTGAAAAGTAGTTTGACACTAGTTTTTTAATGAAATATTTCGTCACAAACTCTTGATGAAAGTTTTTTTAATGCTAAATAGTGACGAAATTAACACTACTTTGAGATGACTTAACAAGGAATATTATTGTTGTAAATGTGGCGGGAATCTTTGGACATTTTGGCTGGCTAGTTTACATGGAATTTGTTTTTTGATGCTAATTTGCTTGAAATTCAATGCAAATTGGCATTAAATTTAGCGTCAATTTTTTTCCACACAAAATTCGTGGCCTGTATATACGCATTCCCCCTCGTTCGACCAAGCTTGTAGAGCGCATAATAGATAGCACAATTTAAAAATCCTATATTGTTGATTGGTGGCTATAAATTTGTGTTTATTTTACCCGGTATAGGAATAATATTGAATTTATGAGAATATTTTTAATATACCTTATTATTTTAAATATTTTTCTTTGTAATTGTTATTTTTATTGTTATTATATAAAGAACATATGATGTGTGATGGTATGAAGCTTTTACACCCTAACATTGCCAGGAAGCACTTGTGCATTTAGGGTTTTGTTTCGAATTACTACCAATGGAAGTATTAGGAAGAAATAAATTCCATGTTCCAAGTGTAGCTGCAAGAATCTAGACAGTATGAAAGTGATGAATGCTCATTTACACGAATTTTTATAGTCAAATACTTATTCTTTTGGTCATAAATTGAGCTGAATTCATGAGTTATGGTACCTTATTAGCTCATAATCTCCTTCTTAAGTCATATTTTGATGTGTTGATGGAAATGAACAAAAATCGGCAAAAATGAAGCTGAAACGACAGAGTTCAAGCCATCTGAGGCAATACAAGATTTCGTTACACGACCATGAAATGGATTCGTCATCTGTGTAGTGTACTACCTAAACAATTCTCGAAATCTATAAAGATATGGGTTGGATTATAGAGACATGGCCGTGTAATTGACTTTGTGTCTATATAGTTGGCTGTTTCAAAGGATTTTGTTATTTTTCATAAGTCACGGACAAACACTCGAAGACACCTTGTGTATTTAGGTCATGTCTTAAAAAATTGCACGGCTTTGGGACTATTTAAGTAAGGAAAGAAACCCTAAAGAGAGAGTAGCCTTTGACGTAAAAACAAAGCCTCGAAGGAGAAAAAGAACGGGGTTTGAGCGAGAGATAGCTCTAAGAGTGGATTTGCATCAAGATTGAGTAAATTGCTTGAAGATTGAAGGATTTGTTAGTTTAACATTGATTTCATATGTGAGTAATTAAGAGATTTGCCATGTGATTAGATCACTCATACATGGAGAGAGTTGCATGTAAACCTAAAAATAGATTGTCATAAATCCTCCGGAGTAAGGTCAAACTTAATAGGGAAGTTCATAAAACTTATTAATGCAATGCTAGGGGTTTTAATTAGGAAGATATTCCAATTAATCAACTTGACATTAGAGGTTAATCAACTCAAGAGGGTGGTTGACATATTTTAAAAACTTCTACGGTCCAATGAATGAATGGATGAGTGACAAGATTGGTATTACTTAGAATGTCTTAAGGCGATTCAAAATCTGGGTGCCATCTTTATATTGACTACTCAGTTTTTGATCTCTTTGCTTCTTTGTGTTTGGTCCAATTGTTGGCATTTTCCTTAATGTTTGTTTTAATTTCATTCACTACTTGACATTGATGGTTAGATAATAAAGTGAAAGTAATTATTAGTACTTGTAGTCCCTGTGGGTACAACACTCAGTACTCAGGTCCTTATACTATAAGTCGATAGATGCACTTGCCTTAGGTCTATAGGTGTAGAATCAACCGTATAGAAAGGTAAGCCTCGACCACTAAGACTAGTCAAGGCGAGCATTATGACAATGTTTAGTATAACTAGCCAAATATATACAGATGTACTAGATGGTTTTATGGTGTGACTAGATTGTCCTTTTGCCATTCGATGTAGCATTGAATTATATAAATAAAGATCCCAATTAAAAGCCGCAAAGGATGTATGATACATTGGTAGCTACTAGTAGTCCATTATGGCTTGGATGCGAAATTAGTCAGTTGTCATCAACAACAAAGTTTCTAACCATCAGGTAAAAAGTTGAACCTAACAAATAGAGGGCTCAAATGATCTTAGATTATACGAACAATTTTTTTGACCCAAACATTATGTTACTAGACAACTATACAACACGAAAAATATGCTGGATGGATCTTTGTTGAACCAAGGGTGGTTGACATTTAAATATCCTTTGTGTTTTGATGATGGGAAAAACTTGGTAGAAAGTTTGATAAGTTGAATGGCAAAATCACAAGTGCTTGAAAATTTGGAATTTAGTTTCTCAAACCAAACTACTTACTTTACTTGAGTAAGATGTTGCTTTAGAAGAAACTGCAAGGAGTTGTTCACTCGAGTAACTCCATCTTTCTACTTGAATAAATTGAACTTACAAAAATATGTACAAAGGCCTGTCCACTTGAGTACGCCAATTACTCTACTTGAGTAAGTTACACTTTTAGAGGATACAAGATTTCATTCGCTTGAGTAAACTTTTATTCTACTCATGTAAACCCATTAACCAGAAGAGAGAAGTTTAATAATTTTACTCGAACAACTCATGCTTCTATTGGACCAAGCTTGATGACTTAAAAACTCTACGAGAGTTCTCTACTTAAGTAATCATCTGCTATACTCAAGTAAATAAAGAGCCAAGTCAAATTGAAGATATGTCAACCAATATGCAGATGCCAGATTTCATGGGATTTGGTCTCAAAAATTCAAATTTGATTATGCACAGAAGTTTAATATATTAACTCACTTTATCTACTCGAATAGCTTATTTGAAGACAAAAGGTCAAATCTAAGATTGATAGCCTATGATGTTTGAATATTTGAGGTATTTTAGTTCCAACAGTTAGAATTTTCAATTACTTGAGTAACTTAAATCCACCGCTCTAGTAGGCCTTCATTGGAACTTACATTCGTGTAAAGAAATGGTTCATCCAAGTGAACCAGTAACATTACTACAGTAAGTTTGTCAGTCTACTCAATTAAGTGTTTCTGACAATGCATTCACTACGATTTCTTTACGATCACAATGACTCCAAACCTTCAAGAAGCTATAAAAATATGCTTGGGACTTTAGAGGAAGGTGACGCATTACTTGCACACTTGTTACATACAACAACCAAGTATCAAAGCGTTAAACTCTCTCTCTCTCTCTCTCTTATTTATACAAGTAGTTTGTCCTTCAACCACCATTTTTATTGCTTGTATCACTAACATTAATTTTATTTAATGAATGAAATTATTGTATCCAAGAGTGATTGTGAGGCTAGCGATCAAGGGTAGGTCCTAGACTTGGTTTATTTTTGAACCTACATCAAAAATTTGTAAAGAGTTTCTACTTAGTTAGAAAGTGAAGTTGTAATCAAGAGTGAATGACAGTGAAAATCCTAAGTGAACATACCTAGGTAGTGGACGTAGGCACAAGATTGGCCGAACCACTCTAAATTAGGTTTTTTTGTCTTTCTTCTTCTTTACTCTCAACTTAAGCTCAAGAAACGTTCAAAGTTCCTAACACCACACTATTTAACCCCCTTCTAATGTGATAATTGATCCAATAGTCTTAAGTTGATATACTACTACATAAATGAATGCTATGCTTTATTGGGTCCGAATGAATGATACAATTCATGCGAATTTTGTAACCACTTGAGGTATATAAATAGTAAGAAACAACCACCACCATATTCTTCTATGTTCTATCTACTCATTACCTCGGAGTTGCAAAGGTTGTAGACATTAGAAGCTATCAATATTCACATGAGGTGGCATGATGAGCATTAATAGGATGATGAGGTAATACAACATAATTCAAACATAGAGGCATGAAAGCATTTCAGCAATTTGCAACTCAAAATTGTAGCTGAAAGAAAAAGTATGTGTCTAGGTCTATGCACAAACACTTTCAACATGTTTGATGCATTAGGGAAGAAGTATTCATGCTGGACAAAAAAATTAACAGCCTATAACTTACTTTCGTTATTGTGTATAAAAGATCCAGTAATGTTGTCAACATGTGTTATCCGTGGTCTGTGGAGCCCAAAAGGGAGTGTGGACGTATATATTCAACATTTTATCACTGAGTTGATTAATTTGTGGAACATTGAGGCATTGATGTACATGTGTACAGGAAATAAAATTTGTCATATGGGCTACAATCATATGGACCATTAGTGATTTATCAACTTCTTCAATGCTCTTAGCACTTGTATATTGTTGTGTACTTATTTTTTTCCATTTTGCCTTTCGGTATAATGTTCCCTTTATCTGAAGCTATGTATTTAAAATGTGTAGGTTAGAGCACATTGAGTTAGTTTACACATCCCCCTTACATTGATATAGTGATGCATTAACGTTGACATGAATGTAAGATTTGTTGGTTCAATTGTTGAAGGAAATTCTTGTAACATGACCATCTGTTCAGGTTAAGCAAATCGGATTTTAGCAAGGGCTATGTAGCAACTAATGATTGTCTTTTGCTTATAAGATCAGGATAAGAGATTTCGAGATGGATAAAGGACATAGAATCTATAAGCTAACACAATCAAGTGCAAAAAAGTATAATTTAGTTGTAGGCATGAATTCTAAATGCAAGAAAAGAAGCATATTTTGGGAGCTTCTTTATTTGGGCTCATTATATATCAGGCACAATATAGATATCATGTACATTGAGAAGAACATATTTGACAACGTCTTGAATGTGGTTATGGATAATCCGGGCAAGTTTAAAGAAAACTTGAAGGCATGATATGATCTACATGAGATATGTAAATTCATAGAGCTAAAGTCTGACATGACAAATGGGAGGTAACTTAAGGCTAAATACATTTTATATTGAGACCATAGGAGAATTTTGTTCAAGTGGTGAGGACTGTAAAATTTTTATATGAATATGCGTCAAATCTCAATGGATATATAGATGCACCAAAATATAAGGTGTTTGTTGTTGTTTTCACATAATAAGAGCTTCTTGTTGTTTAATTCAATGTATAAATGAGTCAAACAATTTTTAAAACTTAAATATGTGAACAAGTAAAGTTTAAATGGTCCAAAATATGGCTCATGTCACATGGGAACTAAATTGATAGTAAAAAATTATATATACCAAAATATCACATGTGTATACAAAGGGGTTAAGCTACATACATATGTATTATATATATATATATATATATATATATAGCGAGTATGCATAACGGGTAATAGATAACAGGTACGAATATTACCCAATGAGTAAAGATACAAATACGAATACAAATACAATATTTTTATATTTATACCTA
>CAODLS010251983.1:0-19981 GCA_948243855.1 Flueggea neowawraea
GACTCAAAATCACTGCTGCATGAAAGCTACTTGTGACATTAATCCATAAAGTGCTTTCATAGTGAGCCAGTCCAATACATGTTCACTAACATGTATCTATGTTCTAAGTGATATCTCATATCCATAATTAGTAAAACGTGATTATCTACTTAGCAACATACTAACATTTATTTATTATCACTCCCATGATAATAACTGATTAGGGACATTTAGAATAGTATTCTTTTTAACTTAGCGTTTTACTATCAAGTCAAACTTGATGACATAAGGAAGAATAAACTACTCATGGAGGTTTTATCTTCATAAAACATATAATAATATTTCACAGATATGAAATGAAATGTCTCTTTATTAAATGATAAATCAAATGACAATGTACATAAATGATTGGACTAGGGTACCAAAACTAATAGGCAACACACACAGATTGTTAAAAGTTTGAACATTGACGAAAGGGTCACTATGCACGTTACAGGAAGGCGACACATATAGATGTGCTATAGGACAAGATATGACACATCAATTATGACGCTCCTCAGGATTTTAATTGAATATTCCTGACAATGCTGGCATAGAGAATCAAAGGTGCAATCTTGAAAATCGACAATGCACGTTGGAGAAATGTTTAGGCACGTAGAATAAGTGGCCTACATATGTAATGATAGTGCTAAGCACGTTGAAGCCAGTTTGTTCAAGGCAATAGAAACTGAAGTTCAGAGAAGGCACGTAGATTACATATCAACGCACGCTAAACTCTAACGGAATCAAAGGCTATGTATGTAGAAGATTGTCTATCCACATAAATGGTGTGATGTTATTGTAGTACAAAATTTTCTATTTACTCATAGCGGCTACTTTGAAGCTTGTAACAACTATTTCTCACCAAGTGGCTATATATAGACGTCCTTCAACAGAAGAAAAGTAAGAGAGACCATTGCTAAGTTTTGCTATTCTACTTTCTCTCTCATTCTACATTTCTAACCCATTTAAGCTATTCTATTTGTAATCATAGTTGGGTTGGGCTGAGCTTGATTTTGTATTATCAAGGAAACAATTTGTGATAAGCAAGGCATTTGCTTGAGGGTATACATGTTTCCTTATTAAGCTTTAAAAAATAAATAAGAGTGATTTGCTAGTTGAGCCTTAGTTAACTAATTGTTAGGTTTCCCTTGTTTGGGTTCCTTAGAAAAACAAGAGAGGTTAAAGGTTTCCTAGTTTGTTTCCTACAAAAACTAGAGGTATAATGGCTTGCTTGTTGATCCCGCAAAAACAAGTGGTTTAAATAGTTTCCCTTCACTCGCAAGCAAGGAGATAGTGGATTGAAATTCTCTAAGGGTGCTATAGGAGTGGACGTAAATCAATGAGGACCAAACCACTATAAATCCAACTTTGTTTTCTCTTCTCTTACTCTCTTTACATTACTTTATATTTATCTTATTATGTGGGAATTGGAAATATTGTTGCTTTCGCATTTAAATTTGATTTTCGTATGAAAAGAAACTTTGTTATTTGCTCTAATTTGCAAAATATTTTCAACAAGTCTTTCAAACTCTTTAAAACCCCAATTCACCTCATTCTTAGATTGCCATTCTTGGGCCAACACTACCCACCAAAAAATACTACCACTCCTTTCTTTTCAATTTTAAAACCTATAAATAACCTTTTCTAATACCTCACACCACTCTCACACCCTCAAATATTCTCTCTAATATAAAAGTTCGCCCCATCCACTTCCTTCTCACCAACTCTTCACCAAATCACCCAATGATGGAACTTTATCCCACTTGGCCTTTCCATTTCTAGAAAATGGAAAAGGTAATTATTCTATATGTCATCCTTTATTTTAGAATGTATATTTGAAATCCAAAAGAGTAATTATTGCTAAAGTTGCTAATTTTCTTGCTCATTTAGGCAAGAGGTGTGGTCCATAGTGAGAAAATTGTGAATGGACATCAAAAGGTGTGGGCTAATATGCGGAGGTAATCAGTCTATGTTCATTTTTAGGATTTTTTAATGTGTTTGTTTGATTCATTGTTTTTGTTGGAAATGTCAACATGGGTATGAAATAATATAAAGGAGCTTGTTTTAAATCTATTTGATGCTAATGATGTGAGTTTGATTGTGTTTTTAGGTAATTTAGGTATTGTTTAGTTGTTTGGCATGATTGGATAGAATTTTGGATAAATACATAAAGAGAAAGATAGGAATTTGAATGTTTAAAGTAGTGAAAACTCCACGACAGATGCCATTGCCTTTGGTGGAAGCACTCCTCATTCAAATAGGGTGGGAAGCTCGCCACCTTAGGTAGGATGCGTGCCCATGGTTAAGAGGAGTTCCCTTCCTTCTAATAATCACCCAATTTGCTTCGTTATGTATTCTAACCTTTGTAAATTTTTTAGTAATGTCATAGCCATAAAATGATCTCACATGGCTATAATGTGATGCATTCCTAAGTGTTTATGTCCAAGACTTGGATTCAAAGTGAATAATTACTTATTACATGCTTAGTTAAGACATCGCTAGACAATTCAAAATACTTAAGTTAACAAATTAGGTTAAAGGAGAACCATGATAAGCATCAACTAAGGAATGTACTAGCAACCAATTTAATTGATGACTTTTCATTATAATAAGGATCATGTAGATAGGAAAGTTATAGGAGGTTTGTGACAATAAATGAGCTAATAAACTTCCATAATTAAATATAACTAAATGATAGATTTCAAATTCACAAGTGTGTTACCAAATTATGGGTAATCTAAATAAACTCCAAGTTACTACTCAAGGTGATAGCATTTAGAAATACACTTTCATGTGAGACGTGTAACCGTCCAAGTAGTAAGCACAACATAAAAAATGTGGCAAGACATTGATTAGGCAATGGCCCATACAAGTTGGTTATTCTTTGTCCTAAGATGCCACTTTAAGAGGGGGTGAATTGGATATTGAGCAAGTTTAAAACTTTATTAAAAATATTTTCAAATAAAAAAAACAGAGTTTCTATAAGTTATTTTGAACACAAAATAGGAAACTAATGCGGAAGCAACTCAAAACCAAAAATCTGATTCAAACACAATACAATATAATCGTAAAGTAATGTAAAGGAGTTAAGGGAAGGGAGAACAAATCTGATTTATAATGGTTTGGTTGTTCCTTGACCTATGTCAACTCCTCGAGCACCTTTCAAGATTTTCAATGCACTATCTCCTCACTTTCAGATTGAGGAAAACCGTTTACAATCTCTTATTTTGAAGGATCACAGGGAAATATTTACAACCTCTAGTTTTTGTAGGAAACAAACTAGAAAACATGCACTCTCTTGTTTTTACAAAGGCACAAACAAGGAAAACCTCTCGCTTTTGTTTTCCAAGGCTTAACAAGGAAGCTTATCTATCCCTTAAGCAAATATTTTGCTTGTTACAAATAGTGTTCCCAATAACATAGAATTAATCTCAATCCAACCCAAGAATTATAGTAAGTACGAATAGCAAAAGTGGGTATGAATGAGAGAATAAGAGAATTGATGAGAAATAAAGATAGCAATGTGTAGGTCAGAGTTCTCTATCTTCTTTTGATGTTGGAGACGTCTATTTATAACTTTCTTGAAGTTTGTGACAGTTGGATTCGAAATTATATTTGTTATGAGAAAAATGAAAATTTTGGACAAACCTGGCATCATCACACTTAAGTGTGTAATCCACCATTACGTGCATAACTCTTGTGAACTTAAGAATATTACATGTGTAGCTTCTGCATTTAAGTGCTTAACCTTTTGCATTCTCCTTCCCAAGGAGCCACTGCCACATTTTCACCTTTTTTCTTACGTGCATAACCTTTTGTTACGTGCTTAACCATTTATTTAAGTAGCACTTCGTCATCAGATCATCAACCTACTTACGTGCGTAATCAAATGCTTACATGCGTAACTCTTGATTCCTCGAAATTTGAACTTTCTGACTTTGTTAGATGTTTTAGGAATAAAAATTATCTGGCATATTAGGATAGCTGATGTTTGTCTTTCTCTTACGTTGCACTTGCATGTGTAAATATCGATGGCTTGTATGCACAACGACTTTTGATTAAGACTCCCAGAGAATTCTTCCTTTGGTTTGCGTGTTCAGTAATACCTTACATGCTTAATTTTCTCTTCACAATCACTAGAATGTTTCTACTCTTAATTTGTCTGCGCAAGACTCTGATTGAGTGCACAAATCACTATTTGCATACGTAACTAATATGTTACATATGTAATCGACACAATCTGGCCCTTTGCATCATTTTTCAACTTCTTCGATGGATGATTTTGTTTTTCACATGCAATATCTTCTTCTATGAATTCCAAACATCTTTCATGGATGTTTTGTTATCATCATCTTCAAAACTAGACCCGACAATCTCCCTTTTTTATGATGCAAAATATACATGAATTTGAAGATCTATTTCAACAATGACAAATAATTTCATTAAGAATTTCACTCCTTAACATTGGTTAGTTTAGAGATGCAATATACATGATGTTCAAATAAAGATTTATCTAATATAAATTCATGTAACACACTCCCATTTTTTGTGACCATCAAAGGAAAGTGATCAAGTTCATTTAACACATATAGCCGCCCCCTCTCGCCCCTCCCCCCAAGTAAAATGCATTTCTCAAAGAAATCATTTTGGAAGCAAAACTCCTCCTTTTTGTTTCAAAACATGCATAACAAATTTCAAATAATATCTCCCCCTTTGAATTGGATATTAAGCAAGTTTGAAACTTTGTTAAAAATCCTTTTCACACCAAAACAAACAACAAAGTTTATGTAAGTTCTTTTGAACATAGTAAAGAATACTACTATGGAAGCAACTCAAAACCAAAAATCCAAATCAAACACAATACAATACAATTAAACATTATTGTAAAGGAGTTAAGGGAAGAGAGAACAAAACCAATTTATATTGGTTCAGTCATTCCTTGACCTATATCCACTCCTCCAACACCTCTCAAGAGTTTCAATGCATTATCTCCTTACTTTCGAGTGGAGGAAAACCGTTTACAATTTATTGTTTTCAAGGATCATAATGAAACATTTACAACCTCTAGTTTTTGGAGGAAACAAAATAGGAAACCTACACTCTCTTGTTTTTCTAAGGAAACAAAACAAGGAAAATCTCACACACTTGTTTTTCTAACGCTCAAACAAAAAAAAACCTATCTAACCCTTAATCAAATACTTTGATTGTTACAAAATGTGTTTTCAAAACACAGATTTAAGCTTAACCCAACCCAAATGTGATTGCAAGTAAAATATCTCAAATGGATAGAAATGTACAAAAAGAGATCTAGAGAGAAATTAAGATAAAAAAGTTTGCCCAATGTTTCTCTTATTTCTTCTGATGTTGGAGATGCATATTTATAGCCTTCTTGGAGTTTGTGACTATTGGAATAAATCATATAGTCCTTGTGGAATAAATTCAAATGTTGTACAATGTTGACATCATCCCTTTTACGTGCTTAAAGCTTTCCTCTACGTTCTTAGAGTCCACCTTGAATACACTGCATCATTTCTGGAACCTCTTTAAGTGTTTAGACTAAAAGCTAAGTGTTTAGACCAGAAGTTGTGTGGTTTAGAGCAAAAGCCAAGTGCTTAGACAAATTTTTCAAGTTTGCACCTTGAATTTTGCTGACATCATCTGTCCATGGACATTCAAATTCAAATCCCGAGGAGTGTCATAACAGATTATTTTGTCTTTAAGTACCCGTCTACATGCTTAGCAAGTTGTACTAAGTGTTTAGTACAATTCAACACTAATTCTAAGTGTTTTAGACAGAAGCTAAGTGCTTAGATGCCATTTTTCATAACTTCAACTTTTTACCACTAGCTCTAAATGCTTAGAGCTAGGTTAAAGCACTTAGACGTCATTTTACTCCAAACATGAGAAACACCAAATTCAAGCCTAAGCTCGACAACGTGCGTAAGGCATCGTTCAAACCACATTCTTGTACATTTTCAATGTTTTGTTGTTATCATCAACAAAACCAAACTCAACACACGGGCGGCAAGATGATGAACGATATCGAGGAGGAGAGAGAACACGAGTGGCTATGCGATGAACGAGTGAGAGCGAGAGGGCAAGGATGCAGACGAGATAGAGAGAGACATAGAGTGGCGGTGTTACGGGAGGGGCGACGACTAGGGTTTCAAAACCTTACTGCAGCCCCATGGAGATGTTACCTTTATGAAATTATTTTCCAAACCCTGAACTGTTTAATAATTAAAGAATCAACACCTCAACTAATAATTTTCATTTAGTTATTTTAAAAACAAGTTTTAAATTTTAAAACTAAATGGAACCAACCAAATTAAATCAATTAAAAAGTTTAAAAAATTAATCTTTCCACACTTTTATATAATTGTGTATCTTTATGTAAATTTCCTAAAAAACATTAATAAAAACTCTAATGAACTCAAATTGGTACATATTTTACACTTTTTTCTGTAAACATTTGTTGGTGTTGTACTGATTTTGTTCACATAATTTTACCGAATAATAAGAAAATATTAAAATGCTATTTTCTATTTTGTCTTATACTCATTTTATACACATTTTGTAACCATTTCCTTTTGATGTACCCGTAATTTTACCAAATAATAAAAAAATTAAAATAAAATTTTAAATTATTTTGTCTTGTACTCAACTTGTACTCATATTTTTTTTATCTTGTACTCTTTTTTTATATTCATTTTGCATGCATTTGTTTGTATTGTACTCATTTTTTTACTCATCGCACCTGATCAAAGCGTAACTAACTTTCTGGTACGTGATCAAAGTGCTCAATTTGTACTTATTTTTTTCATATTTATTTTTATTTGCACTCATTTTGTGTTCATTTGTACTCGTTTCATATTCAGTTTTGTATGCATATGTTGGTATTTATACTCATTTTATACTCAGTTTTGTATGTATTTGTTGATATTTGTAATTATTTTGTGCTCGTTTGTACTTGGGTTGTGCTCATTTATGTTCGGTTTGTTCTCGTCTTGCTCTCGTTTTATGCTCATTTGTACTCGATTTATTCTTGTTTTGCACCCATTTTGTGCTCGTTTATACTCGGTTTATTCTTATTTGTACTAGTTTTGCGATTGATCACCCTTTCTAGTGCGTGGTCAACATTTTTGGCGTATTGTTAATTTTCTGACGAGTGGTCAATACACGGTTAACTTTCTGACGATCAATCGAAAAGTAGTCAAATTGTAGCATTTGTAAAAGAGTATTTTTCCGTATTTTCATTTGTGAAATCATTTTGAATATTGTTGTATTTGTGTATTTTGATAATTTTTTGTTATATTTTTGTGTGATTGTCCCTTAAAAAATGTACAATGCATTGAAGGTATGATACAAGAGTCCTATTTTAGTTTAATTTTATAACTTTATGCATTGAAATCGTTTGAAAGCATTGAAATTTAAGAACAAACAGAAATAAAATAAGAGGAAAGAAGAAGAAAAGGGGAGGAATGCAAAGAAGGATATGTATGGGAACCAAAACAAAGTGGCAACTTTGGAGATGTGTAGCAGTAGGCGTAGCAGTTGGAGATGACATCCATTGATTTAGTAACAAGAGCCCGTGCCTTATGTCATCTTTACGTTATCATTTGTTCCGTTCTCCCTCTCTCTCACTAACGTCTCTCACTTTAATACTCTCTCTCTCTACAGAGAAATTAATAAAACAAACCAAAACTTAAAGAAAAAACCCAACAAGGCACAAGCCTCAATAGCTAACTGTTATTCTATTCTCTCACTACTGTTTATCTTTCTCTCTTAACCCCAAAACCCTAACTTTATCTCTCTTAAAAAAAAAATAATACAACTTTGATCACATACACACACAGAACCCAGCCTCATTTCTCACATTTCCTTCCATTTCTGCTCTTTTTCTATTATCACTCTCTCAATTTCTCATACAATTTCTCTTTATCTATGTATCTATTGGCTTTAACATTTCCTCGACAATTCTCACTCCCAATCACATAAATAAAAGGAGGAGAGAGCAGATTGTTGAGTTTGATTTTTATATACAGATATATTTTTAATTTTAATTATTTTTTTTTGGGTTGAGCTGTTTTGGGTTCATCTGACTGATCATCAATGGCTGCGGTTGCTGAGTTTGCCAGTGATGCTGCAGCGGCTACCAACACCACCAAGGAAACATCCACCAACAACAACGACGCTTCCAACACCAATAATTCGGATTCTGATTCCAAGGCTAAACCCGAATCCGAATTCAGTGTGCAGAAGCTTGTGGATATGTTCACAAAGTTGAATCCTTTGGCGAAGGAGTTCATTCCTTCTTCTTATCACACTCAGAACCGTCTGAGTCTCAGCGATTTTGCACTTCCGAATAAGGAATCATCGTCTCCTCCCAATGACAATTTTCCCAATAACCGAAGGGTATAAATTTCTCCGTCTGTTGTCCTGTTTTGATAGTTGTATGGATCTGATCCCCATGTTTTGTTGAATTAGCTTGTTTTGGTTGATGTGTTTTGGCCATTTCTTTGGCAATTTTGGCTTTGACAATTTGAATTTTGTGGTTCTGTGGTTTATGATTGTGAATTCTGATTGAAGATGAAAGCATAAGTACTGCAACTTGTTTGTTTGCCTGTGAATGTATATGGGTCATTTAATTTGTGTTATATCTGTCTACTTTTTTGTTCTAACGATTGATCAATGTACTTCTTTTGGGTTGAATATTTGAACCGTGACTAGGAATCGTAATTTTGTTGCTTTGGTTTTTTACTTGTTATTATCTGTCATTGCTGGCTGCAGTATGATCAAATGTGTCTTCCTTTGTCACTCACGGTGATGTGCTTTGAAATTGTTAATTTTACTCAGCTCTAACGGTCAACTTTTTTATCCTAATGATTGATTCATACACTTTTTAAGCGAGACAATCAATTGATTGCATGCTGAATTGTGATGCAAACTTTTTTTTTTATTTAGTCTGTTATTTTATTTCTCTTATCGTTCACTGTGATTATGATCGATCATTATGATTGAATATTTCTCTCATAATCAATCATTATGATTGGATATTTCTTTCATACTTGTCGTATTACTGTTTCGATTAAGACTCTGACTTTTGTCTCCTCTGCCCACTGGCCAAGTATTATTAGTGTGGCGTCAGCTGTGTGTTTGGTTTAGTGCCTTTCCTTTGGATTCGGAAAAAAAACAGTCTTGTATTATTTTTCCTTTTAGCTGTATGTTGTGCTTCTCCTAGTTATTATCTATATGATCATCCCTTCCGTTGCTGAGCAGGTATCTTTGTCTTTGGATTCATAATCTATTCTTCTTGCTTGGCCATATGCACATTACATTAATTAGATACGAATACTGCCACTGTAACGTGAGTTCTTGGTTGAAGGTCAGGATTAGTGTGTTAAAAAAAAATCTTTTTAAAAAGAAGTTTTCTATTATCGCAGCAAGAGTTTGACTGGCACACTTGTGGTTCGATTTTTTTTTCAATCAAATTACTAAATCTTACTTCTTTTCTCCTTTCAGACAAGAAATAGCTTTAACCAAGGGAGGAGGAGGTTGAATGGGCGAGCTTACAGAGCCCAACGAGAAGATAGTATTAGGCGAACAGTTTATGTTTCTGACATTGATCAGCATGTGTGTTTTGATTCCATAAGTTCTGCTAAGATTAATGCGTCAATTTCTAATATCATGATTTTGCCTCTATCCATATTTTTTTAACTTGCTATAACAAGAATTGTTTCTTTGGTTGCTATAGGTAACTGAAGAGAGACTTGCTGGCTTATTTAGTAGTTGCGGACAAGTAAGCAGTCAGATTTACTTCAAAGCCTTGCATTTAAGACATGGATTTTTCTTGTGCTTTCTACTATCTTTTTTAGAAGTTCTACTCTTTTTGATGTTTTTTTCTACATCAAAGTGATTTCTCTCTACCAAAGCCTTTTGCTTTTCTTTTTTCTTTGACACTTTGGTTCATTTTCACGAGTGACAACATAACATTGTAGTCAATAATTGCAAACCACTTTTTTTTTTATTTATGTCAATTTTTGAAGTGAATTTCATCTCATTCTAACATAAATTAACACTGATATTGTCAAATTTTACTGGTTTCTGCAGTTCTGATATCCTTAAACTTTTTACCTATTTGAGATTTTTATAATTTAGTTTAAATTGAAGGAAGAGATGAAATAGTAAATAGTGGCTTTTAAGGGAAAAAAATCTCAAAGTTAAATGGATGTATGAAAGTATGAAATCAAGATTACTCATGAAGTCAAGCTTGCCTTGAGTGTCCTTGGCAAAGTTGTAAATTTCTTTGAGGTACTCTGGCTAACTTGTGCATTTGCAGCATTTATCAACTCAATTTTGTAGTGCAAGTGTAAAAGGAAGAGGTAGGCAGAAGATGGAATAGTGGTTCAAAATTTTTGTTTAATAAAAAGACTTAATTACTAATGAATTTTGGAAGAGTCGATGCACCTGTTCCCATAAACCTCTTGCTACTAGCTCCAAAATGTGTGAGCGATGCTGTCTAAAATAACCGAACTTGTGAGCCAAAAAGCGAAAATAAAATCAAGTGATTTGATTGGTTGACCGAAAGTTTTATTCAATTTCAGATATAAATTTTGAAAAACTGATTAGCGGAATCCTGTTGTGGTTGTAAGAATGCTAAACTACCAAATTCAAATTTACCCAAACCAAATTTACTTAATATATTAGTCTTTAATCATCCCAAGTCTAATTCTTTTTCACTTCATTTTTTGGTGATATTTATCGATCTCAACTCTCACTTTGCTACCTTCCCTTCTCAGTCCTTCCTTTCCATAACACGCCACCTATTTCCGTGCTTTCTCTGTTGCCTTCAATTCCCTACCCACAATCTTGTTTATACCTTGTTAACATCTACTTTCTTCTTTATATTGTTGCCTTTGCTCCACTTAAGCAACAATTGTTATGATTGTGTATAACCAAACTGATTCTCTATTTGTGGTGATGCTGTTGGTGATTATGAGCTATAGCAATAATGGCAGCTGTTTTTTGATTTGATAAAGTTTTCCAGTTTTTTGTTTAGATTTATGTTTGAATTTACTTAAAATTAAATATCTAATAAACCATATTTATAAGTATAAATTGCTGAAATTTTTTTTAAAAAAAATTACATATCACTTCAACTGCTAACATTAATAAAGTAACTCACATTTAATGAATAACTTTTTTTAATTCACTTTTAATAAATTGATTGATAATAAATAAGCAGAGCTAACTTTCTAAACATAATTATTTAGAAAATTACAAATTACAACGAAGTCGAAGTGTAAATATTAGAGTTTCTTAAGATGTCCCTTAAACTTCTACTCTTGTCTAGCATACATTTATAGCATATGATGATTATGCTTGAATACTTTATGGTTTATTACGAAAGCATTTCCTTGTAAAAACAATATTTTTTTCCTCTTTATTTTGATGTGTTAGTCAACCTGTCAGAAATTCCATACTGACACATGCAAGAAAGATTTCGTTTGCATGCTAATGCTGTGTAAAAGCTTTAACAATTAAAATGCTTTTCCATTTTCCTTTTGTATATAACCGTATTAACTTGACAGTGAAAATGTATATTCTGATTATACTTTTTTTCCCCAACTGAAGGTTGTTGACTGCAGAGTTTGTGGTGATCCACATTCAGTTCTCCGATTTGCTTTTGTGGAGTTTGCTGATGAGCGTATGCTACATTGCCTTTAAGTTTTAGTTAGCTTTTGACTCAAAATTATGTTTTAGTTTTTCAATTTAATATACTTTGGATATGTGCGAACAGAAGGTGCAAGGGCAGCTTTAAACCTTGGTGGGACAATGCTTGGTTATTATCCAGTTAGAGTCTTGCCATCAAAAACTGCTATCCTTCCCGTGAATCCCATATTTCTCCCCAGGGTATGAAACATGATCTCTTCCTTTGTGGTTGTCTTGATTTTCACATTTATTTTCTGTTGTAGAAAGTACTTAGGGTTGCAAAAATATGTAGGTTTTTATTCTTTTGATGATTCTTAATGCAGTCAGAAGATGAACGGGAGATGTGTACAAGGACAGTGTATTGTACAAATATTGATAAAAAGGTAAATGCTACTTAAGAAAGATATTATTCTAGATATCCTTCAATACTTGGGATAATTTAGGGCTGTCAATTTCTGACACGATAATACGATTTGTGAGTATACGATTACGACACGACACCAATAGCACGAATTCAATTTTTGTAATGTTTATGTCATGTATAATAGTGTGTGACATGTAAATGGCATGATGACGACACATCTAACACGAATTGACACCCATTAATTCTCCTTGTTTGGAAGTTTCTATTTATTATTACTTTATAAAAAAGGGTGTAGTAGCATAAATGGGAGAAATCATCTATAGTGGGTTTTACAATTTCAAGGTGAGGGTGAATGGGAGTGAAAGGAAGTGAAATGTTACCTAGCAATGGAAGTATAAGGAAGTTTGTTATAATGCTTACTTTATTTCCTTTGATATGCATTCACCCGCTAAAACTTCCAAAGAAGATTAGTAATTTATCCTTCTTAAGCTTCCTTTCCATCACTTCCAAATGTTTTTTGATGACTGCAGGTTTCTCAAGCTGAAGTCAAAACTTTCTTTGAGTCAACATGTGGTGAGGTAAGGCGAAGTACAATGAGATTGGTGCTGGTAAATAACTTCCTTTAGTATCTTACGCTTTTTCTTTCTTTTTAAAATTTTTTCTTTCAGGTTACTCGTTTGAGGATTTTGGGTGATCATGTGCATTCAACTCGTATAGCTTTTGTTGAATTTGTTATGGTAAGTCAGTGCCCACTATGTTTAGATGGGTAAAATATCTCAAACTGCATAGTGTATTATTGAAGTTCATTCACTGCATATGTGAGAGATTACTTCTGTGAACATAATGAAATGTTGTTCAAATGTCGCTCTGAATAATTTAAAATCAAGTACTCTGAAGTGAAGTTTTTTATTATATAATGGAGGTCTTTTAAGATGGTTAAGATAGCAAAGGACAACTTTTCATTGGCTGAAGTTGTATATATTTATTTGTATTTGTTTGATAAGATATTGATATGGAATGTAGAAATTGTAGCTAAATGTAGTGTAATAGATTTGGTCTTGTATTGTATTCCAGTTGTAAGAATCTCGTGTCGATTTTTATTCTTTCTGGTTATTTGCTTTCTCAAAACAGGCTGAAAGTGCCATTATTGCATTGAACTGCAGTGGGATGGTATTGGGAAGCCAACCCATCAGGTTAGGTCTTTTGGTTGATTATATAATTGGAAGTAGTATTGAAGTCTTATAAACTAAGTAATCATCATTGCTTCGAATGTTTTAGGGTGAGCCCTTCGAAGACACCAGTAAGGCCGCGAGTTACCCGCCCGACAATGCACTAACTAATCATCAGAGTTTAACATCCATGGATGGAACTTGTTGAATTGCTAGGTTGAGAGAAAATTCCGTTGTACCGACCGGGTGGTGAAACTGCTTTCTGTTTCAGTATATTTCCATCTTTTTTTTTTTCTTGACATCATCAAGGACTTTTCTCTCCGTTTCCTTTGATGACTGAAACACATTGTGACTAGCTTCAAATTGAAGTTCTTACAAGACAGTCTCGAGATCATTTTTTCTTTTTAACCTGATTCCATCATTTATGTTTTTGACTATCTCGTATGTTGGCCTTGATAACTGGTAGTTTAGCTACGTTCTTGATTACAGTTGTTGACATGGGGAGCCGAAACAAAACCAGCTGTTGGCTGAGATAATGGTGTAACAATGGATGGTAAAGTAAGTGGTTTATGAACTATTTATGCAGTCAAAACAATGAAATGTATTTGAAGAAGCAGCCTTGCCATTTTTCATTGGGCAGGCATTAATCCAGTTGAGTGAACCCTATTTCTCAGCTCAAAAAAAAAAAAGAACGCTATTTTGATCCCTTAATTGGAGTCCTATAAGAATCTGGCTTGAAAGTTCTCTTTCACGCTTTACATTGGGTTTGACCATGCACATTATAGTCTTTTTCTTTTTTAATTTTTATTATTGTTTCCTGTATATTCTATTTATTTTATTTTCTTCAAAACATTCTTAAAAGTGAATGTTAGATTTAAAGGACAATTAAAATTTTACATCCCTGTGGATTTGCCTAATATTTTCCAAGTTGTAGTAATCTGTTCATTTGAGAATTAGATTGACTAGGCTAGTTTGTGCAGACAGGGTTTCCGAAACTTTCAAAATTTGATGTCTGGCAATGTCAAAAGCTGGTTGATCAGTTAGTATCAAACCGAATAAATTCTTCATGGCTTGTTTTTCGTCTCCCAAGGAGAAATTTCATTAGGTTAATTACATAAAAATATTTTGTAAAAATAAAAAAATAAGTGGTTCAATAGCTTTATTGTTATTTTTTTACGGATAACATTTGTAAATTAAAACATGTGATTCCTCAAGTAGGAGTCTATAGTGAGTTTCAGTCAGATGACTCAAATATCACTACTGTATGAAAGGTACTTGTGACATTAATCCATAAAGTGATTTCATAGCGGGTTAGTCCAATACATGTTCCCTAACATGTATCTATGTTTTAAATGATGTCTCGTATCCATAATCAGTAAAATATGATTATTCACTTAGCAACATACTAACCTTAGTTTATTACCATTTCATGATAACAATTGATCATGGACATTTAGAATAGTTTTTCTTTTACTTTATGGTTTTATTATCAAGTCAAACTTGTAACATAAAGAAGAATAATCTATTCATTGAGGTTTTATTTTCATAAAACATATTATAATATTTCATAGATATGAAATGAAATGTCACTTTATTAAATAATAAATCGAATGACAATGTACATAAATGATTGGACTATGACACAAAACTAACAATCTCCTACTTGCACTAGTCCCAAACATGCATGAATCTAATACCTAAAGACCTAATGTGGTAATAACACATCTTTCCATCAATTTCTCTTCTAAAATAAGTGGTTCTTCCATACAGATCTAGATCATTTTTATTTTTTGTGATTTCGTCGTCTTGTTGCAACGTTTGATTTTTAAAGTCTTTGTTGTGGAGTTTTGTCTTTTGTAGGTGATTCAAGATTTTAGATAGTCAATACATTCAATTAGGCAGAGTTACAAATTAAATTATGGTCATCAGTATGTTGCAAATATGAAGTCAAAGGTATTTCAGTCACTATAGTATTTTCAAATGTGTAGTATGTACGCAGATTTATTATGTTATTAACCTGGATGCCGCGAATTTTTTCACTATTTCATCCGCTATTATTTTTAACGAATTTGAATATATATTTCTATTGATGCATTGTTTGTTTGAATGAATGATATTATCTTTTATTGTCAAAAATAAAAAAATATGTCCGAAATATTCGGTTTTTGCCCTTCATTAAAAGTCAAAATTACAAAAAAGTCTTTTAGAAAGTCAAAATTACAGATCTTTGGTGCATGTATGTAGTTGTGTTTTTTTTTTGGTTTACTTTTGGTTTATCTTTATTTTTTTAAACTAGAGACTAATGTTCATTTTTCTTTTTCTTTTTTTTTTTGTTTTCTGTTATTTTTCTATTTTAGTTTCAATATATTTTTTGGGATGAACACTCTTTCTTTTGTTATTTGTGTGTTGAAATTTTTCTTTATTTTTAATAATACAAACATGAGTGATTTTTTTGTTGTTTGTTTATTTTTAAATGGTTGTTTTTTTTCCTGGTTTTCAATTTGTTTTTCATTTTGCTTTCAATTTTCATTTAGTTTTTATGATGGAGTATGTTTTTGGTCGCCTTAATTGAGTTGAGAGAGTAGAGAAGAAAATACAAACGATTTAAAGTAGTTCGGTCAAACGTGTCTGCATCCACTACCTAAGCTCCTCAATTCAGATTTTTTAATCTACTATATCGATGTTTGATTCTGACTCAATCTAACAAGACCAATACAATAAGGTTGATTGTAACTCACACCTCCAAGGCATTGAACAAGGTTGATTCTTGGCTTACACCTATAAGGCCAACTCAAGGTTGATTTCTCTTTAGGATCACACCTCTAAAACTCTTACAATATTGTTTTCAAAGGCTAACAACAAATCTTTCCCTCTCTCAAAATGTTTACAAATGAGAAACAAAGTTATGGCATTTTGGTATATGAAAATGAAGCAAACTACCCACAAACTAGGCTAATTTTAAGTACCAAATGAAGAATTAATATAGCAAGGATTTGGGTAGTGCTCTTATGCTCACCAAGCTTTATTTATAGTGTTAGAGACCCTCTTGAAATTGATTGGATCGTTGGAGTAGCATAGAGACCCGTTGAAAATTAATCATGAAGCATTTTTGATGTTGTCAGCTTCCATTAGTCGACTACCAAAGTCATTCGTCGACTACCAGTCTTAGCTTTACTTCTGTCCATTTGGATAGTTGACTACCAAGCTTCGTCGATCGACTACTCGAGCCACATATCTGTTAAATGACCATTTTTTTTGAAAGACTTGACTTGTAAATCATGAATACATCATTTTAGGTCAAATTTGAGCAATCATGATCTTCATTAGTCGACTATCAAGAGTTTTTGCTCTATTAGTCGACTCATGCCTTCATTAGTCGACTACCAAGCATTTTTTATGATGTTGTTTGTCCATTAGCCGCCTACCAACATCCTGGATTATCTTTAATTGATTTCTTCATGCACCAGTTGACTTCCAAACATCATGGGTTGACCCTTATGACTTTCCAAAAATGATTTTCTCATGTCTTTCATGGCCAATTTGATATTGTTCATCTCTGATATTTTTTTATCATCAAAATCAATTTAGCACTTGTAAAATAGTCGAATAATCTCCCCCTTTTTGATGATGACAAAACATTCATGAATTTAAATATTACATCAATGGCAACAAATTTGATCAAGGATTTTATCTTTGTCATGAGGTTAGAATCATGCAAAAGAATATATGATCATGCAAAAATTTTAAAATTCTACCTCTTTCAATTAGAGTTTAAAAAATTCATAACATTCTCTCTCTTTCTATAATCATCAAAAAGATTAAACAATAACAAATTTTTACTCCCCCTTTTAAAAGCAATTTGTGCATGATAAAAACAATCTCTCCCCTATCAAATGTGATTTCTGCATATAATCAAAAAATATCATTTCTCCCCTTTCTATTTCAAACTAATGTCCAATTTAAACAAATTTTCAAACCATCAAAATTTTTAAAGTTCATGCAAATATAAACAAACAAGAAATGAGATGTATAAAAGACTAAATGAATGGAAGTTTAGGAATACCTAATGTGCCAAAAGACATAAGTATGCCAGCGGATCGCAATCATCACTTGATGAAGAACTATCATTTCTTCTCTTCTTCTTCTTGTTCTTCTTTTCAAGCGTTTTCTACTTATTTCTTCCTTTTGACTCCATTGCATCATTCTTCTTATTTTTCACCAAGTTTTTATACTTCTTGAATTGCTTGGAGTACAACATCATTTTATCATCATGTTCATCATCAATACCTAAAGTCTTAACTTTCCTCTTCTTGAAGATGTGTGTAGGTTTTTAAGGCCTTGTCATGCTTGGGTCTTCCATTTCTTGAATATAGCACAATCTCATAATTGATAAGTGAACCAACTAGAGCACTAAACTCCATAATATTTAAGTCATTGAACTCTATTATGGTCGTGACGGTTGCATCCCATTCCTTTGGCAAGGATCTCAATATTTGCTTCACTTTATCACTATTAGTGATTGGTTTTCCAAGGAACGTAAGACCATTGGTGATTTTGGAAAATTGGTCTAGCATACTAGTGAAGCATTCTCCATTCTTCATTGAGAATAATTCATAATCATGTAACAACATATTGACCTTTGTTTCTTTTAACATTAGTTATACCTTCATGAGTGACCTTTAACATCTCCCATATTTCCTTTGCATTTTCAAAAGAAGATATTCTATTGTACTCCTCTTGATTCAAAGCTCAATACAAGAGTTGAGTGGCATTGGAGTTTATATGAATATACTTTCAATCATTATCATCAAAATCTTCATACTCCTTAGGTGTGCTATCTTTATTCTTGAAAATTTTAGGGCCAAGAATAATAACCTTCCAAAGCTCTATATCATATGCTTGAATAAAAATAGACATCTTTTTCTTTCATGAAAAAAAATTAGAACCATCAAATAAAGGAGGTGTGTAAAGAGAAGCAATGGAAGCCCATGCAACTTGAGGACTAAAATCCATTTCTTATATGTGGTTCTTTACTCCAAGGATGATAAGCCTTCTCAAAATGAGACCACTCTAATACCAATTGATGGAGTATGTTTTTGGTCGCCTTAATTTAGTTAAGAGAGTGGAGAAGAAAACACAAGCGATTTATAGTGGTTTGGCCAAACGTGCCTATGTCCACTATCTAAACCCTTTAATTAGGATTTCTCAATCCACTATATCTATGATTGATTATGGCTCAATCCAACAAGGCAAATACAACAAGGTTAATTGCAGTTCACACAT
This sequence comes from Flueggea neowawraea, assembly GCA_948243855.1. Taxonomy (NCBI): domain Eukaryota; kingdom Viridiplantae; phylum Streptophyta; class Magnoliopsida; order Malpighiales; family Phyllanthaceae; genus Flueggea; species Flueggea neowawraea. The sequence goes on from CAODLS010251983.1 coordinate 18,550, forward strand.
TTAAGGCTAATACAACAAGGTTGATTCCTAGCTTACACCTCTAAGGCAAACTCAATGTTGATTTCTCTCTAGGATCACACCTTTAAAGCCCTCACAATGTTGTTTTCAAAGGCTAATAAACAACCTTTCCCTCTCTCAAAGTGTTTACAAATGAGAAACAAAGTGGTTGGATTTTGGTATATGGGAGCAAAACAAACTACCCACAAACTAGGCTAATTTTAAGCACCAAATGAAGAATTCATATAGCAAGGATTTGAGTGTGTTCTTATGCCCCCAAGCCTCTATTTATAGTGTTTAAGACCCTCTAGAAGTTGATTGAAATGTTGGAACAGAATAGAGACTTGTTTGAAATTAATCATGAAGCATTTTTGATGTTGTTAGCTTCCATTAGTCGACTACCACAATCATTTGTCAACTATTAGCCTCAGCTTCACTTCTGTCCACTTGGGTAGTCTATTGGCAAGCTTTTTCAGTCGACTATCAGAGCTCCACATCCATTAAATGGTCGTTGTTTTTAAAAGACTTGACTTGTAAATCATGAATATGTCATTTTGGGTAAGTTTTGAGCAATCATGATCTTTATTAGTTGACTACCAATCCTCATTACTCTACTACCAAGAGTTTTTGCTCCATTAGTTGACTCATGGCTTCATTAGTCGACTACCAAGCGTTGTTAATTATTATGTTTGTCCATTAGTCGACTACCAACATCCTGGATCATCTTCAATTGATTTCTTCATGCACCAGTCGACATCCAAACCTCGTGGGTTGAATCCTATGACTTCCAAACATGATTTGTAACACCCATACCTATATAACATATATTTACATAACTCGGTAACATATAACAACATTTGCATATATAAGAACGAGATTACAGCAAGTACAAGTTACCAACACAAATATGACTGAACTATCAAAATTCGTTAAAATGTAATATACAACATATAGTACAAGTCAAGTCTAGCAGAATTGGTACAAAACTTGATGAGCTATTAGGATCTCATCCTCTAACACCCTATATGCACATTTGTGATGGAGAGAGAGTGATCGCGGCATCCCGACCTCTGTCGCGCTCGTGTATCTGCAGGCCTACAAATCGGCTTAAAAGCTAGTCTCTAATATCTGGAAAATTTTTGCGCTTTATATGAGTCGCAACTCAATGAGGAACCCAACAAATATCAAACAATATGTAATAAGGTATCATATATACAATCAGCCTAATATATCACAAGTAAACCATATAAGAGAATAACATCAATTAAGAATGCAATGCTATTCTGTTTTATTCGGTAATAGCGCACAACATGTCAAGTATTGCCTCGGATTTCCAATATAACAGATCTCATGGATCTATCCAATACCAATAGAATTGACCCGTAGGTCTGATCACATAAATCAAATCAAGCGCTGGCCAGCCCAATATAGTAAA
>CAODLS010251991.1:0-17125 GCA_948243855.1 Flueggea neowawraea
CGGTTTGGTCCGATTCCGGTGCAGTTCTATTCCAATTTTGACCGATTTTCAACAGGTTTGACCGGTTCAACCTCCGGTTCAGTTTCGGTTTGGTTCCCTCTTTTTTTGTTTAAAAAAAATTGTTTTTAATCCGCCATTTATCCCATTATTTTTCCCAGTTTGTAAATTTGTTATATTCAATAATTAACTATAGTATCAATAATACATTGTATTCCAAATATTTCTAATTTATAGAGTTGAAAAAAATAAAAAAATAAAAAAGGTTCAAATCGGCGGTTCAACCTTCGGTTCGACGTTTTTCAGAGGGGTGGAATAGAAACCTAAACCGTAACCCTCTGATTTTGGCTGGCCGATTTCTGTTCGGTTTTAGTTTTGAACATTTTTGACCAGTCCGATTTCGATTCGGTTTGCCGGTTTCGGTTTCAAAACAACACCTCTAAGTGAGAGTGTAAATTCTTCACCTAAATACTTTGAGAGATAGAGTGAAACTTGTGAGGGTGTGAATTTGGCTATCTCTTTAGGGGGCATTACTAGTGTGGAGACAATCTCCTTTTAGGTGATTGTTGGCTTTCCTAACGATAGTTGTGTTTTCTTTTGAACTTTCGATGCATATCGGTTTGGGTATTATATTATGTGGGGGTAATAAGGGTGATTGGGTTTCAAGGTTCTTAATTGTTTTAAGTTATAGAATGCTTGAGGACAAACATTGTTCAAGTGTGGGGATATTTGATAGGTTGCATTTCATGCATGCTTTATGTTGCATTTTGTGTTTGTTTTGCATTATAAATTATTGTAATTTGTGTCTTTTTATGTCTTTTGGTTTCCTTGTTTGTTTAGGTGGCATGTTGGTGAAAAGAGAGGATTTTGAGCTATTTTGGGCATATTTCAGCGTGGACAGCACTTTAGCATGGTCATGCTGTAGAGGACACGAAGATTGGACTTTACTTATTTGCATTGGGCCAGGTGTTTTCACTATTGGGCCTCGGGATTTGAGCCTCCTGAACATGGCTAGAGTCTTTTAACCTATTTTTACTGCTGGAACAATTGTAGTTACATTATTATTATTAATTTACCATTATTATTTACTTAGGATTAGGTTTTGAAGGAGCCACATATAAATACTATTTTTATTATTGTTGGCTCTATTCTTCCTCACCTTTTGTCACGCACGAACAACCACCATTGTGGAACTTTGTGCTTTTTCATCATCATGTGTAACTAATCCTCTTCTAGTTGAGGTATTTTCGTAGTTCAAATCCATGAAGTTGCGAGACCCTTGCTTTAATTGTTATTGAGTAATTCAAGTATTTATTCAGTTTCTGTTCTTGAGTTATTTTATTATTATCTTAATTAGTTGGTTGACAAGGGCCCGTTGGTTGATTGATTAGATTAATATACTGTTATTTAAGATTATTAGTGCGTCACAATAGTCCTAATCTAGGTAACAAATAACGTGAATTTATGTGTTGGACATTTTTCATTATTATGAAACTGAGTAATCTAGTTTAAATGTATCACGACATTTTCGGTTTCACTGGCTAGGATAGGAGTCTCTTTAATTCAAATTGCCGCCATAGATTAACCTTTGTCAGGGCGTCTCGGGGTTGTCTAATGGTTAGGGAAATAGCTCGGAGGGCATCCCGGGCCTATTGAGAATTTAAGAAGAGATTGTTTAATTGAGTGCGTCACTGTTAGCTATAACTATGTCTTCTTGAAAGCTCTATATTGATCTTTGTGTCGGTAATCGGCTGATTGGATTGAACAAAGGAAATACCTTGGCTATGCTTTCTTATTATTGAATTTCTATTATTTTTCTATTGCTGCAATTTTATTTTTCATTGCAATTTTTTTATTTTTGTTTACTCTTAATTTTGGTTTCATTTTCATTTCGATCGACTTTATTTTATTTTTCTGTTTTTGTAATTAAACAATTTTCTACCGGTTTATGTGGATCGACCCTGCTCACTGCTTTACTCTATTTTAGTGTTCCCGAGCAGGTTAATATTATTTTGGTGGTTTGACACGCTATCACTTCAAGTGTTTCGAGTTTCAATGAAGTGTTCAAAATCCTTCTGGAACTGGGAAAGCTTGATAAATCTATATTTCTTCTAAAGCAAATGCGACAAATGGGTTGTTCCCCAAATTTCTTTTCTTATAGCATTATAATATATGGATTTTGTGGGCCCAAAGTTAGGATGCAAGAAGTTGAAGAATATGTTAACAAGATGCAACAAAATGGTTTCGGCATTGATGCAAGCATTTATATTTGCTTAGTTGAGGGATATTGTAGGTATGGGAACGAGGAAATGGTCGTTCATGTTTTTTATGAAGCAATCGATAAGAATTATGTTATTAGAAAAAATAGCTTTCTGGTTTTGGTGAAACAGTTGTGTGGAGTGGGGAAAGCTGTTGTTGCTCAGAAAATATTTGAGGACATGCCTAGGAGAAGCTCTATAGTTGATGTCGACTATTATTGGAGGATCCTAGATGAACAATTACACCTACATCAAGGGAATGCAAGAAGTTGAAGAATATGTTAACAAGATGCAACAAAATGGTTTCGGAATTGATGCAAGCATTTATATTTGCTTAGTTGAAGGATATTGTAGGTATGTGAATGAGGAAATGGTCGTTCATGTTTTTTATGAAGCAATCGTAAGAATTATGTTATTAGAAAAAATAGCTTTCTGGTTTTGGTGAAACAGTTGTGTGGAGTGGGGAAAGTTGCTGCTGCTCAGAAAATATTTGAGGACATACTTAGGAGAAGCTCTGTAGTTAATGTGGACTGTTATTGGAGGATCCTAGATGAACAATTACACCTACATCAAGGGAAAGATTGGGGGAACTATTAATGTGGATGGTCGTTGAAAGCCTCATAGAGGAGAGGGAATTTTTGTAACGGAAAATAGTTGTTGTGGTTTTGGTAATGACTACACATGAAAGAAGAAATATATATAGAAGTAATTGGTAGTGTAGGTTAGTTATCTTAAATGGATTGCATGATGATAAGACCATCCAATGTTCTTGCGACAACACTATTAAGCCATGGAGAAGAGGATACCTTTTGGGCAGAACCCATATTTAGCCCCCTGAACTTATACCCAACATCTCTTTAGCTCATTGAACTTTAATTTTCACCTATCAGTCCACTCAAGTTTTTAATTTTCACATATTAGCCCATTCAACGTAGCGTGGTTACTTTTACTGTACACGTCAGATTTTTTTGTCACGGGTTGATGACGTGGAATAGTGACATGGATGCCAACTGTACCAAAATATGGCAGAACACATCTACCCCCCTGAACTTTCATCCAACATCCCTCCAGCCCCCTGAACTTCATATTTTACCGATCAACTCACTGAACTCTCTAAAACCTATATTAAAACCCCTTCAAATAAGTTAAATTCTCATGAACAAAATCATGTATCACCATCAACACCAAGCAAAGAAGCCTTACTCTACAGGGAGACTGCGAAGAGCTCCAAGTGGAAGGCGCTTTTTCTTAGCAGCCATTTCCAAAAAGACGAAGACAAAAAGGTGCGAAGTGAGTCAGCAATCCCTAGGAATTTTAGGTCTTGATCCCCTGCCTTTGTAATTGATCAAAAGGATTCCTGTAATTGATCTATGTTGTGCCCTTGAGATTCATTCTCCTACGCTTGGGCCTATCACTGTAACAAAATTCCACCTTTATCAAGATCTGAGATCGAACCATGACCGGCGTACGAGGCGAACCGAACCGGAGGCTCGACCCATCTCGCACAAGACTCGGATAATCATATAATCTACCCAAATTATTTTGAATTAATTATTAAACAAACAAATAAATAAAGTTTTCATTTAAACAATAAATAATTTTTAAAATAATATTACTAAATAATATATATATATATATATATATATATATATATATATATGATTTTCTTAATGAGATTTCATTTAATAGATTTGAAGAGGTTTTTAATATAGGTTTTAGATAGTTGAGTGAGCTGATAGGTGAAATATGAAGTTCAGAGGTTTGGAGGGATGTTGGATGAAAGTTCAAGGACTTAGATGTGTTCCGCCATATTTTAGTACAGTTGGCATCTATGTCACCGTTCCAAGCATCAGCTCGTGATGGAATAATCTGACGTGTACAGTAAAAGTAACGGTGTTATGTTGAATGAACTGATAGGTGAAAATTAAAAAAGTTGAGTGGACTAATAGGTGAAAATTAAAGTTCAAATGGCTATTGAGATATTGTATATAAGTTAAGGGGATTAAATATGAGTTCTACCATACATTTTGTAGTAAGCAACTTTATATTTCATGAATATATTTATTGCATCTGTACATTGTATTCTTTTTTTCTTTTTTTTTCCTTTTTAGATGGAAAAAAGAACTTGGTGCCAAAAAAGTGGTCTTAAACATACTAATGCCACCACTTTGACAATTTCCAATCTTTCAATGTTAGAACATCAAAAAAGAAAAAAAAATTATACTCATGTCTTCTGTTAGGCCCTTGCCTTCATCACTAAGCCTAGTCCTAAGCTCTTCTCCCCTTTTCTTTTCTTTTAATTCTTTTTTCTTTCTGCTTCAGATATTGAAAGTATGCATTGATCGCATTTGGTTTCGGTAACCCCACAGCTGGGGATTTAACCACTTGGTTCCAAAGAACCGTAGAAGGGGAGGATTTAAAGTCCAGTTGCAGGGGGGGAGGTTTAAACCCCCTCAGTTGATGGGCTTAAAGTTTGATTCTTATTTTATTATTTTTTAGAGTCTAGCTGGGTTTAATTTCTGTAGATTACGATGTTATAGTTCTTGGAACTAGCCTCTAAGAAAGCAATATTAGTGGTCTTTTGTTCATAGGACTCAAAAAGTCGACTTTGACTGATTCACCATTTTAAATTTTAATTATCAACTGTCAAACCAAACATGGTATCTTGTGTTTGTTTCAAGTACTGGACATGGACAAGAATGACTATTATAGTGGAGCATCAGCTTCTCTTAATCATCAGGTAATTATTATAGCGGTTCCATTTAATTTTTTTAGCTACTTGTTTCTTTTGTTAACATAATGAGAGTTTTAGTTTTTTTATACTTAGCTTCAGAATCGATTTGGGGATGAAGACCAGCTGCCAGAGAGTTTGGGATCAAGCAGAGAGTACAATGTTGAAATTTGTTGTAAGCATAATTTTTTCCAGTATAATTTGTCTCTGTAAATGTTTTTCGAGTTAGTGGGGAGAGAGGATTACTAGATTTTGTGATTGTATGACAAACCGCTTTTATTTTAAGACTCCTAATTGAGCTATTAAGGTCATTTTGAGAAGTCTGTCAGACCTCAAATTCGTTTTTGGTATTCAAGGGTTGGCCTGAAGAAGAGGCTTGGGTGTGTATCCCAAGGTTGATGCTGGGCTGGAAAAAGGCAGCAGGATTGGAGTCATCATTTATGTTATTCCTTAATTGTTATTCCTTATTTTTTTTGTTTATTCTAGAAGCTGAGCTGCCAGGTTGTTACGGAATGTCAATATTTTAGGGGCAGGATTGGTGTGGGAGGGATAGTCTGTTTTGTGATAATAGTGGTTGTAGTGGAGAGAAGGCACCTCTCTAAAGTGTCCTGTTGTTACTTTTTGTTTTCATGAATCAATGAAGAACATTAAATTCTTGCATTTCTTATTTGAATGATTTATTTGTGCTTGAAGAAGAACTATATCATTTTTGGTATCAGAGCAGTTACATCTCTGGGATAACCGAAGAAACATGATGAGGATGGAAAATCGGATGGAATCAGTAGAAGAACGTGTGGAGCAAATTCCAGAGTTGGAGAGCAAAATATCCCATCTGGAAAGCCTGATCAATGAGAAGTTTGGGGAGGTGATGAGTGCAATAAACAAGTTTTCAAAATCATTGGGGTAAGAATGTGGGGAAGCAAGTGGGGTGACGAGTATGAGAGAAGTGAGTGGGAATAAGGAACCGAGTTCGACAAACAGCCCAGAAAAAGGAAGCTCACAACCCAATAAGGGTACGTCGACTCATTTTCCTGATTGTTATAATCGTTTTGATAAAAAATTGGAAATGCCCACTTTCGATGGAGAAGGGGATCCCACCACTTGGGTATTTCAAATGGGAACACTATTTTGGCGTGAGCAAGCTGAGTGACTCAGAGAAGTTGGAGGCCGCTGGAGTGTGTTTGAGGGGTATGACGCTGGCATGGTTGCAATGAGAGGAGAATCGTTGGCCGTATATGACATGGGAGGAGCTTAAAGGACAGCTTCTTCGGCGTTTCTTGCCAAAGCAGAAGGGTACACAACAACAAAGGCTTTTGTCATTACGACAAACCTCGTCGGTGGTACAATATCGTAAAGATTTCAAAGCTTTGACCATTCCACTAAAATACCTTGACGATGAAACCTTGGTGGTGGTGTTCCTGAACAGCTTGGAGGAGAGGGTGAAGGGTGATTTGTTGAAGATGAATTGTGTTGGGATGATGGAGGTGATGGAAGCTGCAAAAAGAATTGAGGAAGGTAATTATGTGCTAAAACCAGCCTAAGAAAGTGAGCCCAATAGAACCACCAAAAAGACCAACCCCACTAGCCATTATAGCCCAAATTTTGTACAGCCCAACCAAATACACTACTTCGTCCAACAAAAACCTTACCCAAAACAACTGCACTACCAACCAAATGACTAACCTAACCAAAAAGAAACTCACCTGGACAATTCAAGAGATTGACAGCGGCATAGATTCAAGCCAAGAGAGAGAAGGGGCTTTGTTTTCACTGTGATGAGAAATATTCTCCTGGGCATAGATGTAAGAATAAGGAGTTGAATGCGTTAGCAGTCATGGATGAAGAGGCGAATGTTGAAGTGTGTGACGAGGGCGACGAAGAATTTGAAATTTTGCTGCAAGTTGGAGAGGTACAATTGTCTATGAATTTTGTCATTGGTCTTATTTCACCTCACTCTATGAAACTTAAGGGGGAATTAAGGGGAGTAGTAGAAGTGGTAGTCTTAATTGATTGTGGAGCAACACACAATTTTATAAGCGAGGAATTAGTTCGGAAGTTGGAAATTTCAGTGAGAGAAACGATCAGGTACAGAGTGCTTTGGGCACAGGAGCACCGGTGAGGGGCAGAGGAATTGTAGATGAGTAATGCTTCGGGTTCAGGAAGTGACTGTGGTAGAGGATTTTCTGTCAGTTGTAATTGGCAATACTGATATTATTTTGGGATTGAAGTGGCTAATCTCGGTTCGGCATACGAATTTCGATTGGCATGCTTTGACGTTGAGGATTCCGGTCGAAAGGGGAACAATGTTACTTCAAGAAGATCCAAATCTTAGTAAGACTGCAGTCTCGCTTAAAACAATGGTTAAGACCATTCAGCAGGAAGGGCAGGGAGTGTTGGCGGAGTTGGGATGTATGTCACTTCAGCCGAATGAAATTAATGAGGAAATTCCAAGGGAAATACATGAAGTGTTGGATAAGTATACATAAGTCTTTCAATTGCTGACTGAACTGTCGCCATGGAGAAATAAGAGCCACAAGATCAATTTAAAATCGAGAACTACTCCAATGAACGTATGACCATACCGATATGCACATGCCCAAAAGGATGAGATAGAGAAGTTGGTGAGACAAATGTTAACAGCTGGGGTTATACATCCCAGTGTGAGTCCTTTTTCAAGCCCGATGGTGGTGGTCAAGAAGATCAGAGTTGGAGATTTTGTGTTGATTATCGGGATTTGAACAAAGCTACTATTTTAGACCGCTTTCCAATTCCAATAATCGAAGAATTATTTGATGAATTGCAGGGATCACATTTCTTTACAAAGATGGACTTGAAATCTGGTTACCATCAGATTCGTGTCAAGATAGAGGTTGTTCCAAAGGCGACATTCCGGACACACGAGGGACATTACGAATTCTTTGTGATGCCCTTCGGGTTAACGAATGGGCCGACTACTTTTCAATCTGTCATGAATTTGGTCTTTAAGCCTTGGCTACAGAAGGGGGTTTTGGTTTTCTTTGATGATATCCTCATGTATAGTCCTACTATGGAGCACCATAAACAGATATTACAGGAGGTACTTTTTGTTCTTAGAGAAAAAATTTTATTGTCTAACTTGAAACAGTGTAGTTTTGTCAGATTAGGATAGAGTATTTGGGATATATAATTTCGGGAGAAGGTGTGTCAACTGACCCGACCAAGGTAGCTGCAATGGAACAATGATCCATTCCTAAGAACTTGAAGGAGCTGCGGGGATTTCTTGAATTGACGGGATATTATCGTCGCTTTGTCAAAAATTATTGAAAAATAGCAGTGCCACTGACGGACTTACTAAAGGACGCCTTTCAATGATCTGACAAAGCTACTGAGGCGGTACAATGTCTCAAGAAGGCCATGGTGGACATTCCCACATTAGCACTACCTGACTTTGGGGAATTATTTATTGTGGAAACAGATGCTTCAAGATTTGGAGTAGGGGCAGTATTGATGCAGAAAAACAGACCCCTGGCTTATTTTAGCCAAGCGATGAAGGGTAGAGCTTGGCTTAAATCGGTTTATCAAGTGGAGTTAATGGTGTGGTGTTGGCTATTCAATGATGTAGACATTATCTGCTTGATAGGAGGTTTGTTGTTCGAACAGATCAAAAGAGTCTCAAACACCTCCTTAAACAATGAATGGTGTTGAAAGAACACCAACGGTGGTTAACGAAATTGAGGATATGACTTTGCCATTGAGTACAAGGCTGGAAATGACAATAAAGCTATTGATGCTCTCTCATGAATGCTGGCACTAATGAATTTGACAGTGGCCCATTATTTTGACGTGAAGGAGTTGATGGCTGAGATAGATAAAGATCCAGAGTTGGCAAAAATTAAAAAGGGACTTCGGGCAGACCCAAATAGTAAGGAGGCGTGGAGCTTAGTATGAGACCAGTTGCAATACCAAAATCGATTGGTAATCTCAAAATCCTCTACTCTTCTTCCTACTTTGTTGACTGAATTTCAGAGTAGCTTGCTGGGGGGACATTCTGGATTTCTTAAGACTTACAAGCGTATTATGACTGAGTTGTATTGGGAAGGTATGAAGACAAATATTAAAAAAATTGTGGATAGCTGCGAAGTATGCCAGTGAAACAAAACCTTATCCCTATCTTGGACAGGGTTGCTACAACCATTACGCATTTCGTATCGGGTTTGGGAGGAAGTGTCTATGGATTTAGTGGAGGGGCTTCCTAAATCAGCAAGATTTAGTGCAATATTTATGTTGGTGGATCGGTTTCATAAGTATTATCACTTTGTACCATTGAAATATCCTTATACTGTTGTTGGAATTGCTGAAACCTTTATAGCTAATGTAGTAAAAATCCATGGGTTTTCGCGATCTATCGTATCGGACCGTGATAACGTGTTCATGAGTTCATTCTTGAATGAATTATTTTTGTTGCCTACCACCCTCGAACTGATGGTCAAACGGAGGTAATGAATAGGTGCTTGAAAACTTATTTAAGATGCTTTGTGCAAACTCATCCCAAGACTTGGAGTAGGTGGTTGCCTTGGTGTGAGTATTGGCACAACACAACGTTCCACACATCCACCAAACTAACTCTTTTTAAAGTGGTGTATGGAATGGACCCGCTTCCCATCTTACAGTATAGCCATTTGGGTACATATAACTCAGCTGTGGAAGAATAACTTCGTCAGAGGGACTCCATGCTTAAAGAGATGAAAGAGCAACTACAGTTGGTGTAGAACAGAATGAAAAAACAAGCGAACCAACACCGTAGGGATGTTAGTTTTTAGGTGGGGGATTTGGTATACCTAAAAATTAGGAATTATCGTTGTCGCTCTTTAGCCAAGAGAACTAATGAGAAATTATCACCAAGATTTTTTGGGCCATATCCTATTGTGCAGAAGGTTGGGGTTATTGCTTACAAATTGGTTTTACCCGATTCGATGACAATCCATCCAGTATTTCATGTTTCCCAGTTGAAGGCAGCAGTGGGGGGTAGATAAACCATGCCAGGAAATTCCGCTAGCTCTCCAAGATGATTTGGAGTGGAAGGTGGAACCAGATGAAGTCTTGGATGTGCGAACTAATGCAGGAACACAGGTTGGAACTGAAGTGTTAATTAAGTGGAAGGGATTGCTAGACTTTGAAGCTTCTTGGGAGCCATTTGAACTCATAAATCAACAGTTTCCTTTGTTCCACCTTGAGAACAGTGTGAAAGTGTTAGGGGGGAGTATTGTCAGACCTCAAATTCATTTTTGGTATTCAAAGAAGGGCCTGAAGAAGAGGCCTGGGTGTGGATCCCAAGGTTGATGCTGGGCTGGAAAAAAGGCAGCGGGATTGGAGTCATCATTTCTGTTATTCCTAATTGTTATTCCTTATTTTGTTTGTTTGTTTATTCTAGAAGCTAAGCTGCCAGGTTGTTACGGAATGTCAGTATTTTAGGGGCAAGATTGGTGGGGGGAGGGATATTATAGTGGTTGTAGTGGAGAGAAAGCACCTCTCAAAAGTGTTTTGCTGTTACTCTTTCTTTTCATGAATCAATGAAGAACACTACTGGTTCTGGTTCTTAATTCTTGCTTTTCTTATTTGAATGATTTATTTGTGCTTGAAGAAAAACTCTATCAAAGTCATGCTATGTTTAAATTTCTCGCTGTCATATAATGGGTTGGACAATTAATTATAAGGTAAAATTTGACCCTCATCAATTTTGTTCTGGTTATGTCCCTGATCGCAACCTTTGAGACTGTTGTTTATATTTATATTTTAACTAAATGTAGTAGTTAAAATAGGCATTACTATACACATTACGATAATTGTTTGAAGTCCTGGTAGCATATAGCAATTGCTTTTCTCATATATTGCGTATAGCAGTTGTTGCTAATTTAGTAATTTGTGCATGTAGTAGGAGACATGGCTTGCCATGGTTTAACCTGTGTGTGGGTATCATGATGCAAATTTGTTATCTTTTGCAGAGGATTGTATCTCTTTATTGTGTTTTGTTTGGAATCGACTGCTCAAACTGGCCTTGTAATGCTCTATCGAATTTGTGGTCTTCCATTGCGTATGGTTGACTCGCTTGACCTGTCAAAATTTGCCAATGTGGATAAGTAAGTCATATATGTTGATTCAGAGCCATGATTCTTCTCTACTGAGAGCAATTCCGTAGGAGAGTGCGCCAGGTCTGAATCAACCGCATAAGGAGGTGGAGTCTACCTAATTCCACATACAGTTTCAAAGTTTTATTTTTTTTTATTTTCCTCTATAAATACCCTTCTCTACTTCATTTTTTTTACACACAATTTCAATTACATTCTTCATTTCTCAATGTATTTTAAGTTAATGTATTGTATTATTTTGAATGTAGTTATTTTTAACGTACAATTTTTTTATATTTACTCAGTCGACACTTATTTATAGAATATATTATTTACAAAAATTTTGCATAAATAATTTATCTAAAATAATTTAAAATATAATTTTAAAAATATAATTTATTTTACATAGAAATATAAAATTATTATATTTATAAATAAATTAAATGAGGAGTAAAGTGATCTCGTATATCATGAGTGAATATAAAAAATGTATAATTGTAGATATATAAAATTTAATTGAGAGAAATTTTAATAAAAAATTAATGTGACAATTACAATTGGTATAGGTGCCCTGATAACATCATTCTCCACGTATCTGTTCCTAAATGACATGGCACGTCTAGGGGTCTAAGGTTTTGTAAAAACTGGTGCAAGACAATGTTCAATAATTTTCTGGGACAAAGCACGAGTATAATGACAGTGGTACACACTATCATAAAATTGAGTGATCGTCCGAGGAATTTCTCTTTTTTTCCCTAAACATAATCTAAACAATTGGTTAATAGTTCTTGTAAGAGCATCAATGATAGGGTTGGTAACCCCCTGTTGTTTTCTGACATAAACCCAACCTTCTCCATCTCCAAACGGTGCTATTTTGCGAACCATTGGAAGTGATGGGGTCCATTGAAAAGTGAACTCACCATTTCTTATTTTGACTTTTTAATTTTTTTTCTTTTCTCTTCTTATCTTAGTGTTTTATTTTTATTTATTTTTAAAACACTATAAATAAATATTTTTCATATATTTTTAACAATTCAATTTTTATTTTATAATTTCTTAAAATATCAATTTTCATTTCCAATAATTTAATATTTTATTTTTTAATTATATTCTTTTCTCTTCTTTTCTTAGTTTTTGTTTTTATTTTATTTCTAAAACACTATAAATAAATATTTTTCATATATTTTTAACAATTCAATTTTTATTTTATATATTCTTAAAATATCAATTTTTATTTTTAATAATTTAATTTTTATTTTATATATGCTATTAAAAATATTAAAATATATTTGAGGTTGAAAGAATAAATAGAATAACTAACACAAAATATTTATATCAAATAAATTCTTATAATTTAGATGTTATATGTCATGAGTCGGTATAAACACACAATTGTCTTTAAGCAACATCTGACAGTTAATGAGCTTCCAACAATTAAACTCAAAAGTTCAAGTTTGATTTACTTAAGTAACCAGATCCTTACATTATAAACCTTTCGATCTATATACACACATCCGATGTGAAGACACAAATTGTTGTACAGGAGATTATTTAACCTGTTAACTTCAACTGTCTGCTTTGATGATGATTCAACTATTTGCTTTGATGATGATGCTATATTATAAGTAAATAAAATTACGAGTGAAGTGATCATCTATTTTATATTAAAATATAATATTAAAGAGAGATAATATAATAAATTAATAGTTAAAAAATTATTAATGTAATAGACACATTAATCTTTAAATTGAGTTAGGTATTTTTTTCAGCAAAAAGGAGAGCTGCGGACTACCGGTAATAGCGTACTCTTACTGAGCGTGATCATGCAGACAAACACTTCCCGTCGTATAATTTTGCTTTGTTCGATGGTGACTGAGGGATACTCACCATGACACCCACTATGAGTTAGCGTTAATGTATTAACACTGAAATATCTGAGACCAACCAAAAAAATAAATGTATCTTTAACTTAGGTGGGAGATACTGAAATATTACTCTTTTTCGTTAAATCACCTCCTAAGAGCTAAATAAAAGAAAAAAGAAAATAAAATTGAGTTAAGTATTAAAGATGCTATAAAGGGATTCAGTAACACCGTGGACCTCTGACTTTGCAAACTCATTCAGAAAGTCAAGTGAGAAGTGCCCACATCAAAAAAGATTGACATCATAATTGGGCCCACAAAACCTGCGTGGCAACAAACAACTGAATGACGTTGGTAATTTTTGTTTCATTTTGCTGACGTGGGCGGGATTGGTTGAAGTGTGGTCTGGTCTAGTAGTAGGGCTGGATTCGAGCTGAGTCGAGACGAGTTTCGGATTGTTTAAGTTCGAATCGTCTAAAATTTTTCTAGTTTGAGTTCAAAATCTTATTCAAACTCGGCTCGTCACAAAATTCGTGAGATCACGAACTTGTTCGTGAGCTTTTTGAACTCAACTCAACAAAGACTCAAATAAATTTGTAGACAATATTTATTAATTTAGCTTTTAAAACAACTCTAAAAAGAATATAATCAAATTTATGTTAGTTCAATAAAATCATATTGAGCATGTAATTAAATCAAGAACTATTAGAAATTTTAATTTGTTTCACAAGTTCAATCTATTAGATCATCTTATATAAACATGCTTAGATTTTTATAGACACGATCAATTAGTATAAATTTAAATTTTTGTTGATATGGTCCAAATATTAAATACTATTTCAAATATAAACATATTTTTTATAATTTAGTTTAACACACACACACACACACACATATATATACGAGCTTACAAACGAACTTGTTCACGTGCTTGATCACGATCCTACAAACGAATTTATTTGTGTGCTTTCGAACCGAGTTTTTGGGTGATCAAGCTCGGCTCTTTTATTAAAATGAGTTTAAAATTTTATTCAAAATCGACTAATTTATTATCTAGCCGATTTGTGAATGAGCTTTTATCAAATCGAGCTATGAGTCACTCGCGAGTCGCTCGGCTCATTTCCACGCCTACTTCTAGTAGAGAAGGGATTAGGCTAATTTCGTAAAAATCTTTCCCTCCGAAGGATATTTTCGTAAAACATTCCACTATTTATATTTGCGGACTCCCTCTCTTTTATCAAATGCAGTTAATTCTCTCTTTTCATTTCCGATTCAAATCCGCTCGTTCTCTCAAATATTTTGCTCATCTTTCCCTCCCTCATCACTTGCTCACTCAACTCAGACTCTCTCGCTCTCCGACTTCCGTACACACTCTCTTTCTCTCGCCCTTGAAGAAAACAGTGCTGAAGTGGTGGTGGTTGGGGTCAGATGGACGGCGGCGCGTCGTATAACCCGCGCACGGTGGAGGAAGTGTTTAGGGATTTCAAAGGCCGCCGTGCTGGCATGATTAAGGCTCTCACCTCTGGTACTCTCTTTTAACATCGGTTTTACTCTCTTATGGTGTTGTCGTTCTCGAATCTTTTTAGCCTCTTTTTATTGTTGTTTCTTTCTGTTTGTTGCAGATGTTGAGGATTTCTACCAGCAGTGCGATCCTGGTTAGGAAATTTCCCAATGATTTATCTTTTTTTTTTTCTCGTAAATTATACTATTTTCGGTTGCCGGGAAAACGCAGTCGTGTGTCTGATTCTTTTCCGAGTAAACGATGGGTGGTTGACTGAAATTGAAGGTATTTTTGCTTAATTCTTCAGCCAGGGATTCATGGTTGGTGGTGTTTGGGTATTGTTGCAAGTCTGTCGTGTGTGTTTTGGTGCCTTCTGGATTTCGTATATTCATTTCGATTAGTTGTCAGTGTATAGCTGTACTACTGTGCTTAGAGATTGTGGATTTTATTAATTCTGGATTTAGATATCTTTTGCATTTAAAGAGCTATTTTTTCCATCTTTCAGCATTATGTCCATAAGTCCTCAAGAATAGAATTCAGATGCAGCTTTGGAGTTGTTACTGAACTCGAAAAAGACCTTGATTGGCGGGAATTACTTGTCCTTTAGTTATACTTTTTATATGAAATTATCATCAATTTTTTTTGTGCTTTCATGTCCTTATCTGTGTTGAAGTTAATTTTGTTTGTCCTTTTCCTGATTGTCCATTAAATATTAATTAATTTGATTTATGCAAATTTGAATCAAATTTGTATTGTTGGTGGCATGGTTAATGATGCTAGTTTGGAAAAATTAAGAACTTGTTTGATTCAACCGGCTCAATTTTATTCTTAGGACTCCCCCAGTAAAGGTGTCTTATATATTGAGACCTTTTTGTGTTTCAGTTTTATTAATTTCTGTTTTATGCCCCCAATAGTTTTTGCATTTATTTTCAAACTTTCGATGAGCAAGTATGCACGTATTACTCGTTTTATGTATAGAATGTTCGAGATGACTATGTTTCTTCCTTCGTATTTTACCTAAATTTTTTTTTTCAACTCTTATTGGAGACCCCTCAGCCACTATGTGTTACTATGCATTCACCTATGTATTTTGGCTGTTATTTGGCAGATCCATGTTGTTAATTATCAGTTTTAAAGCAAAAACTGCAACTTCCGTACCAGATGATTTTTTTTCCTTTAAGGTCAGCAAAGTAATTAGGGTGGATGTGCCTAGAAAATAAGATGAGTTTAGACTTTAGATTCTATGCACTAAAAGGTGGTTGTCATTTACAATAGAATACACGTTTTGGTGGGATTTTTAAAACTAATGGGTGATAAGTTAATCTCTTTTTATCATAAAGTTACTGTATCAGCTAAGTATGTTTAGGGAAGTGAGATAGATGGATTGCATAGAGTTTATACAGGCTGCAAACTAGAATTTAGACCCATATAAATGTTAAAATTATATGTGAAACATGCTGTGCACATGTAGAAGCTTAACCGATTGAACCAAATGTAGTTGAAGACAAACACGTAGATGCAAAGTGTGGTGCAGTTGTATGTCGTCAGTGCTGCGGACCAGCAATTAAAAGGTTAAAAAAGTTTTAGATTGCATTCCCTGCCCATTTTTTATATCTTTTCGTGAATCTAATTGACCTTTTCGTGCATTTTGAGGATTCCTGATGTGAGTTGTCAGCTTTCGTATAATTGTTAGATCTATTTGCCATCATAATGAAGGCCTTCAGAAGTTTTGTTGTATAAATGTTGTCTGCATTTTGTTATCTTGCATTACAATCCTTTAAACTGGTTCTTCATGAGATTCAATGTTCATATACACTTTTGTTATCTTTCATGGTCATTTAGATGTGAGCATTGACTGCAGATGAATTCTATGATTGGAATCTTAGTTCACAATGTGTAGCTAATTTATTATGTCGTACTGTTTCTTTCTTATTGTGCTTCATGCAATGGTTTGTCTTCACTGATGATGCGCTTTTAAACCTGATAATATTCTGTCAGAATCCAAAGCTTATTTGGTGGATCCTATTGTAAACAAAATAATGTAAGCATACTTTGAATTTATTTATTTCAGATAAAGAAAACCTTTGCCTTTATGGATTTCCGAGTGAGAAGTGGGAGGTCAATTTACCTGCTGAAGAGGTGCCTCCAGAGCTTCCAGAGCCTGCCTTTGGCATCAATTTTGCTAGGGATGGAATGCAAGAGAAAGACTGGTTATCTCTCGTAGCTGTTCACAGTGATGCATGGCTGCTTGCTGTGGCATTCTATTTTGGTGCTAGGTTCGGATTTGATAAAGCTGATAGGTATGTCATTGCCCCGTCCTCTTGCTATGATCATGTAATGGAAAAAAGATTCATGCAATTCAATTGTTTTTAAATGTTCAGAAGTCAACTGTTGGTTTTCCTTGCCTTGGAGTTAATTCCGTTAATAAGCTTCGCTATCTTTTGTACTTGTCATTACCACCCAGTATATAGTGAGAAAATGTCAGTAGGTATATTTTTGTGTACGAATTCTCATCCATTTTACAGGTGGAGAATATTCTAATGTTTGTTTGGATGAGTTGCAGAATGGTCTTCTTTTTTGCTCTTTCATAACACTAGCAGTGAAAGCAAGAAATCTTTGCTTTCTGTTAGGGCCACTGGATAAGATGGTCAGTTAAATGGCAGTCTGCATTC
>CAODLS010251999.1:0-23775 GCA_948243855.1 Flueggea neowawraea
TGAAGTTGGTAAGGTTTACTTGATTTCAAGAGGAAATTTGAAGCCTGCTCAAAAGAATTTCAACCACCTTCACAATGATCTAGAAATTCATCTGGAAAGCAGCTCAACCATACAGCTCTGTTTTGAAGATGATAACTCAATACCAAGGCAGCAATTTCATTTCCGTCCCATAAGTGATGTTGAAGGCTTGGATAATAACAGTGTGGTGGATGTAGTCGGTATGGTATCAATTATTACTCCCACTGCTTTAATAATGAGGAAAAACGGCACAGAAACTCAGAAGAGAGCACTTCAATTGAAGGATATGTCTGGCCGAAGTGTTGAATTAACTTTATGGGGAAATTTTTGCAACATTGAAGGACAAACACTGCAGAATATGTGTGATTCTGGGGTTTCTCCCGTTCTAGCTGTCAAAAGTGCTAGGGTTAACGAATTTAATGGGAAGGCAGTGGGGACTATCTCTACAAGTCAGCTTTTCATAGAACCAGATTTCCCAGAGGCCCATAGGCTAAAGGAATGGTTTGCGAAGGGAGGGAGGAACACCCCTTTCATATCCATTTCTAAGGGAATGTCTGGTGTGGGTAAATCAGACATCGTTAAGACAATTTCTCAAATCAAGGATGAGAAACTGGGGACTTCTGAAAAGCCAGATTGGATAACTATTCCAGCAACCATTATATATTTGAAGGCTGACAACTTCTGTTATACTGCATGTCCCATCATGTCCGGGGAGCGGCCATGCAGCAAAAAGGTTAACAATAATGGAGATGGGAAGTGGCGCTGTGATAAGTGTGATAAGTCTGTTGATGAATGTGATTACAGGTACATAATCCAGATCCAGATTGAGGATCATACTGGCATAACTTGGGTAACAGCATTTCAGGAGAGTGGTGAAGAGATAATGGGCATATCTGCAAAAGATTTATATTATTTGAAATATGAAATGCAAGATGACGAAGGTTTTTCAAAAGTTCTTCGCCGAGTTTTGTTCTCTAGATATGTTTTTAAGTTGAAGGTAAAGGAGGAAACATTCAGAGATGAGCAGCGTGTCAAGTCTACCATTGTCAAGGCTGAAAAGATGAATTATCCATCTCATTCCAGGTTTGTTTTGGATTTGATGGAAAAGTTTAAATCGGGGAATGGCACTTCATAGCCCGGTTACCCCAACATTGCAGCAGCTAATACCAGTACTGGAAATGTTAATAGTAGACAAGTTGGACCAACGGGATCAAATTACACGGGGAACAATAATCATACTGGTATTGAGTCAGGGCTACCAGCAGGTCAGGTAGGCCAGTATGGAAACCGACCTAGCACCATGTTTTCGTCACATGTTGCTTCTGTTAGTCAGTCAGTCTGTAATGGATGCGGTTCTACTGGTCATATCTCCGCGAATTGCCCCAGTATCATGAGTGCCCCAGTATCATGAGATGAGAGTTTCCCCAGTAGAGGCTCTCATGCGTCTTTTACCGGCAATACCGGCAGTGAATGCTATAAATGCCATCAAATTGGACACTGGGCAAGAGACTGCTCTGGATTAATCACAATTCCTCCAGCATATGGCGCTACCGGTGTTTCGACAGGTAGATTTGGGGCTGGCTCGAAGCACCAGTTTGGTGGCTTCTGAGGTTGCGTTTCGGTTTGTTTCCTGAGCTGCCTTAGTTTCGGTTGTACAGAATGTCTAGGATGTTCATAATTTTGGACTTTTAGCTGTGTCATAAGGTTGAGGCGCTATCTTGGAGATGGCTACTCTTAGCTTTTATGGTTTTTTTTTGGTTATTCTGTTTTTCAGTGTTAAATCATATGTTATGTTGGTGGCTGCTTACGTAGTTGGCGGATTATGTTATATTTATTGTTTAATATGTTTTTTTATCAACTAATTATAACAAATTTTGTGATTATGGGGGCGTGTGTTTTAGTTGTATTCATATTACGATTACTCTCTAGTTTTACATTATGCAATTTACTAAAATAATTTACATCTAAGAAAGCACTCCAAACTTTTGTTCCTCAAATTTGTTTTAGATTACCGCTCAACTACCAGGTCCAAATTATGAGAGGAAGTAGGCTATTTGTTGTTAATTTATCCCGGATTTCTCCCCCGTTGTCATGGATTTGAGCGTTCTTAGCACCATTAAAGACGTAAAACTGCGGATATTTTCAGCCATTCGACCTTTTTTTGTAGAACATGCATCTCCTTTTCATTATTCAAAAGGGAATCCCCTTATTGGATTGTAGTTTAAGCCTTAGAAAACAATGATAAACTAGTAAAATTGATTTTGATGACACAAAAGGGAAAAACACATTACGACCGCTGAATCATTGTCGAAAAACTTCAAAACTGAAAATGAAAGACAATAGTACGAAAAAAAAAGAAGAGATAGTATAAGTAAACTTGAAAAAATGTGTGAAAAACAAAAGAAAACATAAGTGCAACCTAAGATATTAATAGGCTTGTAGCTGTCAATTTAGTGTCAAAAAATTGTAAGCTCGATTTTTAGTGAAACAAATAAATTGACTTATCAAACAAAATAATAATAAGATGATAAGAATCCAAAGATCCTTACATGCAAAAGCATAACGATAATAAGATGATAAGAATCCAAAGATCCTTACAAATTCACAAACTTGCTAAATCCAAATCTCAACCACAAAGGTGGTGTTTTTTTAAGAATTTTTACTAGCATATTATTATTTATAACGTATTTCAGTTTTATTTTTAAAAAGCTTGCCATTCTTTTTACTATTTTTACTATAAAGTCTATCAATCTATTAATTTATAATTTAATACTATCTATTCTATTTAAAACAAATATGCTTGGAACTTTATTAGTATCAACCACTAAATTAGTGGGTGGATCAAAAATATTTTAATACTATCTCTACACTATGAGTGACATGTTTCAAAAGCTACCACTACATGCATGTTTCACAAGCATTTCTCATAATAATATATTAAATTTATTAATAGAATAGTAGTTTTACCCGATAATACGGGTAGTACTCGTTTGTGGATTAGAGATCTATTGATAATAGTTTAGGATGTACAAAACAAATAATGTAAACCATTAACATGCACACGTTAACATCTGCTCCATTAGTAATTTTGACTAAATGATACTATCACTAACCAGTTAATGTACAAAATCAAAGTTCAGTAAGTATGGAACAAAAAAAAATAAAGTTTAGTAAATAATGTTGCTTCTTAGCTTAAAAAAATAAAAAATAACACCACTAAAAAAAATCAAAAAAATAACACATCGAACTTGATGAGGTATTTCTACTGTTTAAGGGCACCACAACCAAAGTAATTTTGCCCTTAAACTATGACAACTTCATCATGAAGGATGGTCAATGAAGAACTGAGGGGTTGAGTAAAGTAGTTAAGTTAATAGGAATATGGTTGAACTCAACGAAAATATTAAGTTTTAAGTTGGATAAATAATTAGCGAAGCACCAGTAATGGATATTTTTAAAGGAATATGTTGTTTAATTGAATTATTTTTTAAAATTTACAAACCATGATAAGTTTAAATTTGATTGTAGTACTAATTTTCACTTTGAAGAAATGATTACCACCATGAGTGATAGCTTAGTGGTTAAAACATCACTTGAGTCTTGTAGTAATCCATGTTTGAGCTTGATAGGGAACGTTTTTACTATGGTGACGAGGATAAATAATTAGTATGTATAAGCCTAATTTTAAGAATGAACCTCAAAACTCATGATTCATCTCTTTCATTTCGCCTTAGCAGTTGGGGTTATGGTGACGAGGGTTTCGAAGATCAGTTATGACCTTTCGAACATTTTGTAGTGGATGAGAGCTTGCATGATCAAGTCAACAAGAGTAAGTTATTTTTGGTCGATCCCATTACTCATTTCTATTGGGAAAAAAACTATTTCCCTAATGAAAATTTTGAAGGAATTTAAATAAATGTCAATTTTATTGCTGTGAGAAAAGAATATATATTCACTTTATTTCACATGCTATAAAGAATACACATAATTAAGCTATTTGTTGTAACCTAAATTTCCAAAACATTCAAAGGCCTTCAAGTTCTTCGCACAAGAAAGACCATACTTTTTCAGGTTTATCCTTCAAGACAACAACTATGCCGAAAAAGAATATTGTAAGACTAAGGATTCATTGACTTAAGTGTGGGTTTTTTGGTGTGACAGCTCCAAGATGTTTCCAACTTGAAGGCCTTAGAAACTTCTGGTTTTAATTAGTTTGATGTGCAATTACGGAGCTGGTTTCAGGAGTGGAATGATTGCAATGATACTGATGAGGGTGGTAATCTTAGTCAACTTAATTAGTTGGTGAATTCACTATATTATATATATACTTTTGTGTTAGTCAATTTAATAATAAATTTGATGGTTGAAGTGATTGCTAATGATGATTCAGATGTGGGAATTAAAGGGGCATTCTACTAGATTTCAAAAGGTACAACAATTGGCTTAATATTGTGTAAGTGTATGCTTTACTGAAAACAGACTTTAAAAATGCACACTTAATTTTCAGCAGAAATTTGCTAATAAGCTGTTAGTTTAGTGATTAACATGTTGGTTTAAAGAGGATTATTTGTCAAAAAATCAGGATTTCAATTATAAAAAAGACACTTGTTGAGAGAAAAATTTAAATAAATGATTCTGGCTCCCCGACAAGATGTTTTTATAATTACTTTATCTTAATATCGTCTTTGTTAATATGAAACAGTATTTGCACATTTGCTTTCGGTGTTTAAGGTGACAATTTTATCTGCTTGCCAATTAAGCTTGGATGGAAAATTTAACTAAAACTTAATGGCATTAAATTCCAAACTATCAATTTTTGAACTAAATGAAATTATAGAATAAAAATATGAGAATAAGATTACCAAAAGAACAAGAACCAAGAAATGGTAATAATACTACAAAATAGTCTATAATCTGCATCCTGAGTCGTTGTCGAAAAAAAATCGATTCAGCTTCCAGGGTGTAAAAAAAAAAATTAATTCATGCAAAATAGAAAAAAAAAAAAAAGCTAGCCGAACAGCGCTTGTAAACGCGGAAATAAGACGTTGAACTCATTAAATTATTTATGGAAATAGCTCAGTAACACAAATAAGCTGTAAATTCAAGCGAACAAAATTTTGCTGCAATCCGGTTCCTGTTGCCACCAATTGCAATGTGCCACCAAACACAATTAGTGCTATTTAACAAGTTTCAACTTTTAATGATAATCATAATACTTATAAATATCAAAATAAAATAAAAACTTTTTTAGACATTTTTATCCCTCTTTTCAATTTTAAATTACTATAATTATTGAATATTATCTTCAAATTAATGTTAATTTAAATTATCCATAATAATATAAATTTCTCCACTTTTTTTAATATCTTAAATATTATCTTCATTTTGAATTTTCATTACAAATAGGTTTTATCTCAATATTGATAAGATAACTATTTATCATATCTAAAATAGATAGAATAGATATTCAATCGACATATTCAAATCTAACCAAACCACATATAAAAAGATGCTTTGCTTTTCCTACGTTTTAGATAGATCAAATATATATTCTGTCAATATTTGTGCTGCCATGCTTGACGACCAATGCGTATAAAATATGTTGGGTGAATCTAAAGTCTTCAGTGATACACCGCTCGCATAATACATGGAACCATGTTCTTGACTTTGTTGTACCAATATAATATTTTACATTTATTGTGTGTTCTGTGGTCCATCTAATTTTCCACCTCCATAGGTTTAAGTAACAAGATTTTGCTCGAGTTTTTCATGTTGATTCTGTCAAAGTCTTCTATTGTTGTTGATATCTACAGAGATTGGTGAACTGAAGTATGCATTTCTTTTAATACCTCTTGTGACATATTTGTTATTGTTAGAAATTTTATTGAACAACTTAAAAGTTGATTCTTATTGTAGATGCATGAATCATGTTATAACTGTACTAGAAAAAGAAATGATTTCTTTTTATTATTGGACTGATAGTGTAATTAGGGCTATAAATGAGGCGAGCTACTCGTGAACTACTTAGCATTCGGTTCGATAAAAACTCGTTCATTACTCAGCTCATTAATAAGCGAGCCAAGTTTGAACGAGATTTTAAACTCGAATCAATAAACGAGCTGAGTTTAAACACCAAAAAACTCAGCTCGAAAAGCTAGTTAACAACCTTGTTTATGTGTTCATGAATAATGCTCGTGAATAAACTCGTTTATATATATACATGTGTATATGTATATATAAATGTATATATGTTTATATATGTTTTAAACAAAATTATGAAAAAAAAACTTATGTTTGTAATATTATTTAATATTTGAGCCGATAAAAGTACATGCATATTCGCATAAAATCTAATATTATGTTGAATTTGTGGAATAAATTAAAATTTCTAATAGTTTTTGTTTAACTATATTCTTAATATGATTTTATTAAAAAAATATAAATTTAAATGTATTCTTTTTAGAGATTTTGTCTAATTTGAACTTGTAATCCTGTTTATAGTTTTATTTGAGTCTTTTTTTAGCCGAACTTGAAAAAATCGCTAACAAGCTTGTAAGCTCTCTAGTTTTATAATGAGCTGAACTTGAACACTCCAAAACTCGAGTGGACTCGGCTCTATAACAGCCCTATTTGTAATCATGGGCTGTAGACATATTTTCTTAACCAAATGGTATTGTTCTTGCAGCTATGCTCTATGACTTTGGTCATGAGCCTTCTTATACTTTTACGAATGCAACAAACTTCACACGCAAAGCACAATTCGTTACAAAGTTTAGCGGCTATGTGGCATATATGTGCAAAATTCAAATAATTTCATGCTACAAAAGATGAACTATTATAGCTTGGTAGTCATAAGAACATAATTGTATATAACTTTACCACATTTTGAGAATTTTTAGATCATTGATTCTTTATTGGTTCATTAGTGCAATTGTTTCACTGTATCCTTGTGGTTCTTGAATTCGTGTAATTTTAGTTGATACTATTTCCAATACTCTTGGATACGTATTTCTTAACAAATAAAATTCAACAGTTTTTAGTGTTATTTTTAATTAAACTTATCTTAATCAAGATATGCTATCAATTATCTCTACAACCTCAATATTGAAAATATATGCAAAACCAAAATAAAGTCTTGACAAGTTTTTGATTTTTTTATTGACATGTGAAGCCAAGGTGAATTTTGTCTGTATTTTTGTTTAATTTAGTAATACAATTTTCATCTAAGACAAAAATCAAACCTGGTAGTCGACCAAGAGAAGGTCAGAAGCAAAAAAAATTTGAGTTGATAATTGACTGGCTGAAGTCACGAGTCAACCAATATGTTGGGATTCACGTACATGCGACGGAAACACAAAATTTTTGTCCATGAATTCCACCAGGATCCATGCAGTTCTATGAAACCAGGAAGATGACTTTACCTTGTTGAGTCGCAGATCTAAACTGTAGAAAGGGAGAGGATGTTTCTGAACTTAGTCATGAACATGCCAGAATCGAATCACAGAAGTTGTAGTTCGCAAACGCCTCTACTCATATCCATGCAAATGGGCCGCCTAACAGGATGCTTGGTGTGCTAGCACTTAATCAGAGTACTCTTTCTTTGGAACCTTTGCACTTTCTCTCTGTGTATTGGTGGCTCTCAAAAATTCTCTACCTTTCGAGAGTTTTGACCGCTCTATAAATGGTGAGACTTGACTAGTAGTAGACATAAGCACCGAAAACTGGCTGAATTACTATAAAAATTCTTATATTTGATCTTTTTTCTCTTATCTCTCTTATTATTATCTTTGTTTAGTGATATACATTTGTATCTATATAGCTTAAATGATAGGGCTGCAGATGAGCTAAGCCACTCACAAGCGGCTCGACGTTCGGTCTAATAAAAGTTCGTTTGTGACTTGATTTGCAAATAAACCAGCCGAGATTGAACATCTAAAAGTTCGACTTGAAAAACTCATGAATAAACTCGTTTGTATTTGAGCCTAACGCATAAAAAGTATTCTTTAAAACTTATTAATATTTCAAGTAATAATTTTTCCATTAGTGAAGATAGAGTATATTCATCTATTAAATCAAATATGATTAAAATATGCTTCTTAGTATATTTGTGAATTGATATTAAACCAACCAAAATATTTCCTTCTTAAATTTCTCAATGGAGAAAAGAAGGCAGTGAAGCAAAGTGGAACACAAGTCTCACATGGAAGAAATTCACAAGATAAGGGGAGCCACTGAGATATAAATAAAGGAAGAATTAAGTCAAATGAATGTGCTTGCATGGGCTCTATTGGGCCAAGCATAACTTTTTCAAGCTTAAGCTACATTTAGTCGAGCTTGAAATGTTGGTCGATCTTCATTGAAGCTCTTTTCGAGTTAAGCTCGGTAACATGCTTCAAGCTTAATTTGAGCCGAGCTTGAGTGGTCATGAGCATTTTTTTCTCTTCTTCAAGCCAAGCTCAGACAAAGTTTTAAGCTCGTGTAGAGCTCGAGCTCAAGGGTTTTTGGGTTGGGTCGAGTCTGAATATCTCAAAACTCAGTTCGACTCGATTCAGTTGCACCCTTACTCAAATATTTATATTGTCTAGGCCAACATTAGTTTCCTTTTATTTTCTTTTTTAACCTCTTTTATTTTCTTTTAGGCAGGATGCTTTCTTTTATTTTTTTTAATCTATCATTCTAGTTTAGCTATTCCACAATATATATAATATATATAGCTTAAAAACAACTAAAAAAAGCGAAAATGAAACTGAAATAAACTTACAAGAAGATATTACAGAACATTGAACTCAAAAAAATCATTCAAGTGGCAATATAGTTTAATGAGAAAATAATCCAGAAAAATTTTCATAAACTAAAAATATATATAATATGTAAACGTAAAAAAACAGAAAATAAACTAAAAATCAACCTAAAATAAACTTAAAAAAGATATTATAGAAAATATATACATTGAACTAAAAAAAATTGATCAAGTAGCAATACGGTTTAATGAGAAAATGATATACAAACTTTTCTACAAACTAACAATATATATTATTTAAACTTAAAACAATAGAAAATAAACCAAAAATCAAAGTATTAAAAAAAAGAGAGAGATTACATAAAATATGTTCATTGAACTAGAAAAATTAATCAAGTAGCAATACAGGTTAATGAGAAAGTGATCTAGAAAACACTTTACAAACTAAAAATATATATAAATGTAAATTTCAAAACAAGAGAAAATAAACCAAAAATTAAACTAAAATAAACTTAAAAAAAATTACAGAGAAGATACTTCTTGAAATAAAAAAAAATTATTAAGCGGCAATATAGTTTAATGAGGAAGGTGATATAGATTTTTTTTTTACAAACTAAAAGTATATATAATTTGTAAATTTTCTAAAAACAAAAAGTAAACCAAAAATCAAACTACAATAAATTTGAAAAAAAATATTATGGAAAAGATGTTCCTTTTTTATGCCATGGCCAAGAGATTTGGTATCATGAGATAGTTCGCTAAAACCTCGCAAATTATCATTGATGCGAGAAATGAAGTGAGCGATGGACACTATTCTATGAAAAGGCAAAAGTAATTGAACACATCCCAACTTTCCCAAAGTCCTACAACAACAAATCATTTCAATGGTCAACTTAATTGAAAAAAAAAATAAAGAGTAAAATTGAACAAAAACACCTAAAAAAGTTTTCCCTCTTCTCTGCTTAAAGTTAAGTTTTTGTTTGGATGAATGGAAATAAATAAAAAAGAAAAGAAAAGAATGGAAATGAGTTTTTTTTTCTATTGTTTGGATAACAATAATATGATAAAAAAAAAAGAGAAATGAAGGAAAATGAAGAAAAATAGAAGATAAATTTTAATTCTTACTAATTTGGCGATAAATGAAAGGAAATGTCATTTTCTTTCTTTTCTTTCTTTCCCCTCCTTTTCATAAACATTCAAACAAGGACTAAAAGTCGTGGCAATGACATCAATCAAGTGGCATTTGTAAAATCAATTTCACATCAGTGCACATTTTCATTCCTTCTTTCCATGTAATTTTAAAATGTCAAGGAAAATTACTTGCAAAGCTTTTACGGCAACAAAAAAATCAGAATCAAACCAATTAAGATTAAAACTTGGAAAGCAGCCTCCAGTTAGAGGGCCTTGTAAATGTTAATAAAACAAATCAGATTAAAATCAATTCAATTTGGTGCCAACAAAAATGAGAAGCCTTTATCAATTAGAGGGCTTTGTCAATGTTGTATAGAACAAATGAATCAAAATAAAATAATCACAACTTCCCACCGATATGTTGACATATAGGACAAAAAACCCTTACCAATTCATACAACATGTTCTAAGTTTTGACCAAAAAAATTACAAGTAGCAGGATTTTCCAACCCATCCCATCCATCCAATAATCTCTCATTTGATATTTCTCAATTAACGAAACACATTTATTTTCTCCCATAACCTTTTGACATCTAGGGATGAAAATGGGTAAGACATAAATAAAATATATCAGTATTCTTACCGTATCTGTAGTTTATATCATTGTCTATACCCTACGTACAGGCCTGACCTAAAGCATAGGCTGATAAAATCTATGCCTAGGGCCTCCAAATATAAAGGGCCTCCTAGTATTATTATTATTTAGATTCTTCAAATTGCAGTACTATCATTTAAAAAAAAGCTTATTATTAGTAAAAACAAATCTATAGATTTTTACAAATTAAAAGGGCCCGTTGTTAATAGAAAAAAAAGGACTAAAAGAGCCCAATGTTAAAAAATCCTAAAAAAATATGAGTCACATATAAATTCCTCTTGAAAACACATCCATACAAACACCAACGAATTTTTTTTCTCTTTTTTCTATCAATCTATTCTCTCTAATC
The DNA here is from genome assembly GCA_948243855.1 of Flueggea neowawraea. Classification (NCBI taxonomy): domain Eukaryota; kingdom Viridiplantae; phylum Streptophyta; class Magnoliopsida; order Malpighiales; family Phyllanthaceae; genus Flueggea; species Flueggea neowawraea. Next base: position 10,894 of record CAODLS010251999.1, read on the forward strand.
TCTTACAAATTACAAAATTAAAGTTCAATTGTGTTCTTTGGCTCTAGCGTTACGAGGTGATCTTTCATCTTATAATTCTAATTGTTGATTTTATATATTTCATTAACTGAAATTCTTATGAACTTTATGTAGTTACTTGTATATATAATAATTTTAATATTTTAATTTATACATATTTGTAGGTGTGATTCATTTAGTTTCTAAGTTGAGATACTGCAAATGTAAACTAAATTGCTTTTTTTAAACCTAAAACTAGTCCATTAGTAAAGAACTATAGAGAGATGTGATTGGTTGTTGAATAATATGTGCTCCAATATTATGTGATTGGTTCAGAATTTCAAAAAGAACTATTGTAATATCTCTCTCTTTCCGATAAGGTTTTGACAAATCTCTAATTTGATCTCGAGCTTTGAGGTGATAAAGTTGTTGTTTTTGGCGTTTTAAGGGAGTTACTCGAGTAAGAAGTGTGCTACTCGAGTAACTAGAAGGTCGATTACTCGAGTAACAAAGTATGTTACTCGAGTGAGATCGTATAGACTTACTCGAGTGAGCTTATGAGTTACTCAAGTAAGCGAGGAACCCATAATGATTTTGGGGAATACTTACTCGAGTGAACATCATGTGTTACTCGAGTAAGTGTTTGTTCGGGCCTAAAGTCTGACATCTTTCACTTTACTTTCTCACTCTCAAACACTTCAAATCTGTCCAAACCTTGTCTCCAGAGCTTCTCCTTGATTCTACATCATCTTTGAGGTAAGGTTAAGCTTCTACACCCTTGCATTCCTTCAATTGTGTAAGATTTGTTCATTTGTGCAAGATTTATCATTTTAGGATTTTGAATGAATGCTCATAGGGTTAGATCCATGTTGTTTCTGTTGGGATAAGTGTTTGAGGATGTTAGATCATGCCATTGGAAGTGTAAAAACACCTATAGATGGCTTGAAATAATAAGAATTGAGGATGAACATAAATGGGTTTAGGTCAAGTATGGTTGGGTTGATCTTGGGTGATTTTGAGTTATTTTGATGAAAAGGACCTTAGGATTTGTGTTCAGAAGGTTGATTAGAGTCTATCTGGGTGATTGATTGCAATTTTTATTGGTGAAATCAAGATTTGATCGAGTTTTTGGAATTCTGGGGAATGAATTACTCGAGTAATCCATTCGATTACTCGAGTAAGTCAGTGTCCCAATTACTCGAGTAAGATCTTTTGTCATTCGAGTAATCCAAGCTTGACTTACTTGAGTGAGAATTCTTTTAACTCGAGTAAGTTGTAGTTCTGAGGGATAAATGATGTAATTTTTTGTATCTTTCAAGTTTGAAGAGTTAGAGGTTTAATTTGCGGATTTTGATTTCTTGGAGGACTTATTGGTTAATTTTGAAGACTTTAAAGGCTAAAATGTAATTTTACAAAAGTTCAGGGACCAAATTATAATTTATGTGAATTCCGATTTTTGGGTCCAGAGCATGAGATCTTCGACCGTAATGGGTTTTTGGGCATTGTTTGAGTATTTGCTGAAAATTGTATTCGTTTTTGCTGTGAACATACTTATTCTGTAATTTGACTAACCCGAGGATTGGCTAAAATAATAAATAGATTATGTCAATTAATAATTCACCTTTGTTTTTGTGTGTATATATATATTGAATTCTGAATTGCATGCCTATGATTTCATACTTATGTAGTATGGTTTGGTTTTGAGACGGGACACCTATACTATGGGGTACGTAGCCTTTGATAGATCCTAACTACCAGGGATGATAGTAGCCATGTGTTTGGGACGTCAAACGCATGATTTGTTATTGATCAGTGGTAGAGTCCATGATCATCTTTGTTCTGGTTGTTGGTGCAGTCCACAACCTGTTTGCTTTGGTCACATATCTTTGATATTATGACTTAGATTTTGAAATAAAAAAATTAAACTACAATGTTTTTCCTGCGTGCTGTATGCTTTGTTTGAAATCATTTTTGAAATAATTTTGAGACATTACTATCTATGTGGCGTGTATATGTATGCATATTTTTGTTATACTTGCATGTTGTATTTTCGAACTGTTTTCAAATCAGTCTTTGTGAGGCATGTATGAGGCAATCTGGAGTGCTATTCCTCACTGGGCTCTGACCACATTTTTGCTTTCTGTCTACTTTTGATTCTTGTTCTCTAGGTTGCCAGATTTTTGGCTTTAGCAACTACACCGCATCTTAGATACCAGTGAGACGTCTTTTGGTTAGTGACGCCCTTTTTCTCAGGCTTCGTTTGTTTTTATAGAGCTCCTCACCAAGATGTTGTCGGGTTACTGGATTGCCTTGATTTTGTTTTCAGTATTTATACATTTATTTATATACTTATATTTACATATATTTTTATATACATATATTTTGATATATGATAAACCCGTTTTATTATATGTTTTAAATAAATGTCTTAAAATGGTTAAACAGGTAGTATCTCTTAATTTTTGAGACTTGTATGAGATGGATCGGGCTCCCTTAGACTGTTCGCCTCGTACGCAGGTCATGGTCTGGAAACATATTGTGACAACTATGCTGCAAATGTGACCGAATTTAGTTTTAATAGAAATTAATATTATGTGTTCTGCTTTATTATAAACTAAATTGTGTGTTTGTTATTTTTTTAGGTTGTATTGTGCGGTGAAAAGAGAATTGAATTAGAAAGTATTAAAGGTGAAAATCAGGTTATATTGTTCTTTTACATTTTTATAATTATTTTTTATTTTTTTAATTGAGCTCTAAATTGAATACTTTTTATTGATGGTATCGATTTATTTTATGAATTAAATTTTTTTAAAAAAATTATAATGACATATAAAAACACCACTTGCAATATTAAACTTCATTTAAAAGGTAAATTCTTTTCCAAATGCATGGATAACTTATAGAATATTATTAATTATTTATGTTACTGTAGCTTCCACAAAAAGAAGGTTTTTAGAATTAAAATTAATTAAATATTATCTACGTTTAACAATGTCACAAGAAATATTAAGTAATTTAGCTATGTTATCAATTGAAAAGGATTTATTTTCTAAACTTGAATAAAAAAATTTAATTATCAATTTTGCCTCTCAAAAAGCAAGAAAAATAAAGTTTAAATAATAAATATATAGTTAACAAAAAGCCCCTAAAATCATTTTTGCCTAGGGCCCCAAAAGTTCTTAAGACAACTCTGCCTGCCTGTATTTGTGCGAGTACCAAAAATTATCACTCATACCTTACCCACATATTACCTATTTACTAGTAGGGTACCCATTTACTTATGATTTAAATTTACTTAATTAACTTAAAAAATAATATATAACTAATTTAAAACAATATATTAAAAAATACACAAGGCAATATGAAATATTATATTCACACAACATAATATAAAAGCTATAATTCGAAACATCAAATACTTCTTAATCCAAGCTAAAATTTTAAACACGATTTCCACGTAAATCTCTCAATAATCCACTTAGCCACAACATTTGTTAAATAAGTAGTATTGTACTAGGAACAAAAGGTCATTTAGCCACTCATGAAAAACAAAACACAAGCTATAGTAAGCCGCCTCTTCAAACCAGGAGCATAATCACGACACTTATAGTAAGCCGCCTCTTTCATCTAAACAAAAAAGAAAATCCTTGATTATTCTCGCATGCCAAACTAACAGACAAATCCCAAAGAGCCGATAGCCTCAAACAATTGTCCTTGATTAGCAGCACCAACACCATACAAAGCTAACGTCATCGTTTCATCCTTCAAATGCTTCTGAACGAGCGCAATTCCACACCCAAACGGAACCTGGTACAAATCATTTTGGTATAATGCACATGCAGTGATCTATATATGAGAGAATTATCAACTAAATTGCAAAAAGAAAACTCTAAAACATAACCCAAATTCAAATATGTAAACCAAAAACCTAAATTAACAAAAAAAATCAAGTCGAAACAATGAACCTAAAAGAATTAAACAAACTTGGATCAACAGAACCGAAAACCCTAGAGAAGCGGAAACTAACTAAAAGAAGAGACAAAAACAAAGAGAGAAGAGGAGATAGATCAATGCAGAGATGTGAGAAAGGGACATAAAGATTTCAAGTCCTGAGGAAGAGCTAAAAAGAATTAAAAAAAGGGAGAAAAACATGTAAAACACGTCGTTTGACGTTTTAAAATGAAAAATGGGGTATTAAAAAGTATAACCGCCGTAAAATACAGAAAATGGAATTTTGTCGGAACGCGGATGGAGACAGAATTAAAAAAAAATGACGTTTTAGTATGCATATTTTGTTTTTTTCCAACTAGTGTCCATGACTGAAATGAGAGAGCTGAAATGAGAGAGTAGTCACTTCAGTTATCAATTTGTATACAACTACACTAGCTAACATCTTTGGTACTAGCTTAATAAGACAAAGCAGCTAATGGTCTCATTTGTTAGTTGAATAATTATATTGTTTGCAATTCTGACTAGGTTGAATGACTTTATTACTGCATAACAGTTCTGATAGTCTGAATGGAAATGAGATAAAAGATGATAGCAATAAAAAGCAAGCGCGCGCGCACACACTTATAAAGTTTGCTCTTTGCACTGTAAGACACAAAAGCAGCCAATTTCACTTCTATGCGTTCTTTTCCAATGTTCCTGCAGAACTTCTACACGTCCTGGAAAAGGTAATTAAGAGTTATTTCAACTTTCAACTGAGTTATCAGTTTCAAGGAAAAGAATACAAGAATAGGTAAATCTAAACAGATAGAGGACTAACTGCCTCATCTGGTCAAACAATATAGAAATGGTTTTTCCTTGTGATGATAACATGTGAATTTTATTTATCCATACTGCTTCATTTTCTGCTAGGATTTGTTAATGTGTTGCATACAGACGTTTGAGCCCAAAATTTCGCTTAGAAAATTCATGAATAACGTTTCAAAGCTCATCAACGCATCACGTAAAGTAAGCATTTAAAAAAATGGTATATACTGCTGCAAGGTTAAAACACAACTCCAAACCTTCATCACAAAATACTAATTATAGAACATCTGACACTTTATAGAACCAGTCCTTGCAAGGTCTCGACTGACAGTTTCAATTTTAGACATCTTAAGTACATTTTCATTCCATTTTAGACAGCAATGTTGACATTTCTAATTCTCCACCTTGGAAAACTTGATTCCAGGAAATCCAATGGTTTAATTCTATATCACAATCTTAATAAACAATCTTCCAGTTGGTACCTTTTAGAAAGACTGAAGCTTTTGCCTACTTCAATAGAACTGAATTCTAACACCGCTAATAAAACTCTGTTTAAAGACTACATATTTTCCATAAAAAAAAAACTCTCTAAAGAAAATGGAATGGTTACATTCAGAATACATTGCCAGCAAGAAAACCAGCTTCCTTCAACCCCATAATCAGAATCTGTTCTGCAATTAGGAACATGATTCCCCATCATATAATTAGCTGGAAAATATGTCCCACTAGGTGGAATTAGTATAGACATTTCATCTATTTTTAGATAAGATTACAAAAAATAACATCTACTCTCACTGGCTCGGCCCTAACTACATAAAAAGAGATATTATTTAGAAGTTAAATTAGTAATGAAAGTGATATTGCATTGCATTGATGGTCCGATCCCATGTCCGGTCATTGTTGGCTCCGTCATTTAAATTGGATTGGAGCAGCATAAAAACGGATCGCAATGCCAAAACCACATGAAAACTCAATTTCAAAAAGTTGGGCTCAAAAAAATAAACTCACGAATCAGTTACTGGCTTGGTTCATAGATCATACCTTATGTCATCATGGCATAAATAATCACTGACCCAAGTCATTCAATGCCACGTGTCAGTAAGCCTTACAACTTTCTTCCCAGAAAGAAAGTATCAATCCATTTCTTTTTCAAACTTAAATTGACTACTTGGCAAAAGAATCACTCTCAGGAGTGGCGTCATCATCTCCCGCGGTGAGAAACCGGTCCCCTCACGGACCACCCGTTTTATAAAAGAAATGGACGCCATATCTTCTCATCCCATTAAGCCATTCCTAGCCATGTCCACCGCCACGTCATCAACCGGTGCACACATATTGCTCTACCCCTTCCCTTCGTCGGGCCACATCATCCCTCTTCTATACCACACCCGCCGCTTACTCTCCCGCGGCCTAACCGTCACGTTTCTCCTAACCGCCTCCAACAAACCGTTACTTGACACACTCATTTCTTCCCATGCCGGCCCACGGTTTCAATCTCGGGTCCTGATCCTGCCGTCCAATATCCGGCTCCTCGTGCCAAAGGCCTAATTGCTATTTTGCGCTCCTTGCGTGAACAATACTATCCTCTCCTCCTCCAGTGGTTCCACTCCCAGGCTTCTCCTCCTGTTGCTATTGTTTCCGATTTCTTTCTCGGTTGGACCTATGACTTGGCCTCGGAGGTCGGAGTGAAACGCATCGTTTTCTCCCCGTCTGGAGGGTTCGCATTTTCAGTTTCGGCTTCCACGTGGCAGGAGTCACCTCAAAACGGCGAGCCTAGAAACATGGATCATCCAGTGACGTTTAGGAACGTTCCGAATTCCCCCACTTACCCTGGTGGCAAATCTCTCACGTTTATAGAATGGGCAAGAAGGGCGATCCTGATTGGGAGACTGGGAGAGACAATTCCATGGCTAACAAGAAGAGCTACGGCGTCATTTTCAATTCGTTCGCTGAGCTGGAGCGTGATTGCCTCTGTCATATGAAAAAACACTTCGGCAAAAATATGTGTGGGCAGTGGGTCCCGCATTACCTTCTGATGACGATTTAACTGGTCCAGCTAATCGCGATAGGTCCAGTTTAGTGCCATGTCACGAGCTGACTGGGCTCAACTCTCGCGAGGATCGCTCTGTTGTGTTCGTTTGTTTCGGGAGCCGTAGGCTCTAGAAAAAAGTGAGGTCCACTTCGTGTTGTGTGTTAGGCAACCTAAGAAAGAAGCAAACCAGGCAAGCGATCACGGAATGTTGCCAGAAGGATTCGAAGATCGTGTGGCCAGCAGGGGATTTGTGATAAAAGGATGGGCCCCACAAGTGGCCATTCTTAGGCACCGTGCGGTGGCTGTGTTTGTGACACACTGCGGCTGGAATTCAGTGCTGGAAGGGTTGTCAGCTGTAGTTTTGATGCTGACGTGGCCCCTGGGTGCTGATCAATTCACAAACACGCAGTTACTAGTTGATCAGTTACAAGTGGGGATCCGAGTTGGTGAGGAGACTCGGAGCATTCCTAAATCGGACGTGTTGGCGAGGGTGCTAAGTGAGTCAGTAAAGGAGGGTTTACGCGAGAGGAAGAGAGCTGAGAAGGTCAAGGAAGCAGCCATAAATGCGGTTAATGGAGGGAGCTCTGATGTTGAGTTAGATGAGCTGGTGAAGAGTTTTAACGACATGAATGTGGGGAAGATTGGAGGATTAAGTAATGGTGTATGATTAGTGGGTTTGATTTCTAAATACTCATTTTTGTTAGCTATAAATTCGTCATTTGTTGGAGATTGAAATAGAACATTGGAGAGAAATTTATAAAGATGTGAATCCCACGTCGCTTAGTGTGAAAATCTAAATACTCATTTTTGTTAATTATTCAATTAAGACACAAGCCTTTCAGACGTCGACGACTATCAGCCTTTTTGAGTCAAGAACAAATGGAACCATAAATTGCTCTTTTGGTTGGAATAATTCTGATCATTTAGTTTGCATATTTTGTTTCTTCTACTAGTTGCCATGGCAGAAATAATAACTGCAGTCACTTGTAAGATCTGTTGTTTGTATAAATCTACAATGTTTAACTTCTTTAAACTAGAAACTTCATCAATATTATATTAACACTCATCTGTTTTTTTGAATTGAATCATTCACACCAGTAAAAACCAATAAAAATTCTTGGGGAAAAGACTGCAAATATTAGCTATATAATAATAATAATAATAAGTGTGAAGTTCATCTGTTTTTTTTTAATTGAATGTTTGATATATTATGCTATCAAAATTGCTGTGACAACAGCTAATTAGACTCATGCGTTAGAGGCTTCTTGGGGGTGACCAAGATTTTAATAGTGAGTCCACGAGTGGGGAGGTGGCACGTTAGGTCCAATAAGGGTATCACGTGACCTTTTGCTGGGTATGAAAACACCAATACGTGTGCATTATCGCCACCAAAAGCTTCCATGAAGAACTGATTTTGTTTTTTCCTTAAAAGATAATTTCGGAGTTTGTAGAGAACTATAACTCAAAGGGCAGTGACAGACGGGTCAATGACGAATAAAATGGTAATACAAAATTTAATATTATATATTTATATAATATATTTCAAAGTGAATGAGTATATAGAGAAAAATATGTTATATTTAATATGTTAATATCTTATTTAATATTGTAAATTCATATAATATATCATAAATAAACTATAAATAAATCATATATATGTATTGTACTTTTAAGAGACTAAGGAAAAGATAGGAGTCACGAGACCTAGAGATGGCCAAAAATGTACTAGACTACCAGTTTGAACCAGACCAGAATTGGAACCGGACAAACCATCCCCATGCGGTCTGGTGCAGGTTCATAGTTTTGGGAAATCGTAGAGCTGCCATGTGTGTTGTAGCCCACACCACGAGTGACTGTTGCCAACAGTCCAATTTTGGACCGTTGGCAATGATTAACTGATTCAACAATTATTTTTTACTGTTGGACCCCTTATTTATTTAGTTTTTCTTTTTAAATTTCTTACTATAAATACAACTTCCCCCTTTCAAATTTCTCACATTAATTCACAATTCTCATTTCTCTCTACCTTTCTATTCTCTTTCAAAATTCTATTCTCTCTCAAAATTCTCTCATTCAATTTAATCTCAAAATTCTCACTTTTTTACTATATTTAGTTTTAGAAATACAAAAAATTATTATTATTTTGTTACTATATTTTTTATTATAATAATTTTTTGTTATATTATTTTTATTAAACATTGTTATATTTTTGCATTGCCATACATTTTTAATAGACTATTTTTGATGATTAGTTTTCGTATTTAGTCAAAAAAATGAAAAGTGAAGATAAAACTTTTAAAAATATTGAGATAAATGCATATTTGCAAACTCAAGATAGTGAAACTCAACAGCCTCCCACACAAGAGGGAGGTGCCAAAATATCGAATTATGACATTTTCAAGGTTCATTTCAAGAAGACACTATAAGAAAATAGTAAATTTGATGTTTCTTGTAATTATTGTAATCAAGTTTACAAATTCAAGCATAGAGGTGGATATGACACTTTCACCCGCTATTTGGAAACAAAACACCCACTCAAGGTTGGATTGGCGCGTGATCAAACTCAAATTATCGGATTTGATTCTTCTTCTAACTCTCCTCAATTATTTCATTACAATGAAGCTAGTTGTAGATCTAAATTAGCTCAAATGGTAGCTATTGATAATTTGTCTTTTAGTTTTGATGAAAAATTAAGTTTTATTTGATTTTGGAAATAATTTGTTAACCCTAATTTTAAGTTGATTCCTAGAAATACCGTGAAAAGAAATTTTTTAAAATTGTATAAAAAAGCAAAAATTGATTTGATAAAATATTTTCAAAGCAATGGCATTTATATTTCTATATGTAGTCATATTTGGAGTGACCATTGGCAATCTCATTCATACATGGGTATAACTTGTCATTGAATTCATGAAGATGATATTTTACAAAAAAGAATTATTACATATCGTTGTTTTGATGATAGTCATAGTGTTCAAAATATTTGTAGAATAATTCATACTATTTTAGAAGAATATAGATTAGTTAATAGAATTTTTTTGATTTCCTTTGACAATGCATCAGTCAATAATGCTTCTATTACTGAATTGAAAAACATTTGTCAACCAAATTTTGGAGAAATATTTTTTCATGTTAGATGTGCATGTCATGTTTTGAATTTATGTGTTCAAGATGGTATTTGAGCACTTAATAGTTTTTTAGAACCAATTAGAAATGTTATTTCTTATATTTGGGTACACCTTCAAGTTACAAAAACATGGTTAAATTTTTCCCCAGGAATGGTAAACCACAAAAAGTTTTTCAAAAGATGTTTCTACTAGTTGGAATTCAACTTTTAAATTACTAAATCAATCTTTTGAATATAAAGATTTATTATGCTCTTTTGCATCGTCTAATATTCCACAATATAATATTTTTCCACAAAAGTGGAATGTTTGTAGTGCAATTTTGAATATTTTATGAGTTTTTAATGATGCTACTTATACATTTAGTAGTGTCTATAAACCAATTTTGCATCAATTTTTAATAGAAGCAATGAATGTGGCTGGTGTATTAATGGAAGAAATGAAGGTCGAAGAAATTACTTATGGCGTTTTAGAAATGAAAAACAAATGGTTGCGTATTATAAATTTATTCCTGAAATTTTTCTTATTACTATGGTATTTGATCCTAGACATAAATTTAATGGTTTAATTGATTGTTTGGATATATATATTATGAACTGGTAGGATTAGTTGGTGATGAAGACGTTGACGTTTCTTATATAATTTCTAAGGTAAGACATTTGTGCAATGAATTGTGTGAAGCATATGCTATTCCTTGTTCTACTAGTGAAGACATTTCGTCTTCTCAACAATTTGTCAAATATGCTCACCAATTTTTATATAAAAGGAGGAAGAAACCTAGATCAAGCTCACATTCAGAGCTCAATACTTATCTAACTATAGTTTTTGAGTTTGGTGATGTTGCAGATTTTCAAAATTTGGAGTGGTGGAAAAGACATAATGCGACATTTCCAACTCTATCAATTATTGCAAAACAATTTCTTACAGTTTCAGCCTCAACTATAGTAGTTGAACAAACATTTAGTAGTGAAGGCAACATTTTGGATGAAAGAAGATCAAGATTGGCTCCCAAATCATTGGAAGCTCAAGTTTACCTCGATGATTGGGAAAGGGCCAACATGTGAAGTCAAGAAGAACTTTTACTTTCATCATCATCAGATGAATGGGTTAAAGATGGTTCAACAACGGTGACTTCTGAATCCAATGAAGATAATTAGGTAAGTGGGGTGTACTCAAGCTAAGTAAGGTAAAGGAATTATGTGGGCTGTGATTCCTCTAAATCCCGAAAGGATACGTAGGCAACTTAATATAATTAAGTCTATGTCACAACCCGTTTTCGGATCATAACCGGCGTGCAAGGCAGACCATCTATGAGAGTCTGACCCATCTCACACAAACCTCAAAGAATCAGAAAGCTACCTATTTGATTATCCACCTCGATTGACTTTGGTGCCAAAATATGTGACGGATCAGAGATATACTTCTGCAGAAGCGATACATGAAACACCAGATGAACAGTAGCAAACTAAGGCTGTAGAGCCAACTCATAAGCCACGGCTTCAATGCGGCTTATGATCTTAAAAGGACCAATGTATCTCGGGCTCAACTTTCCCTTATTTCCAAATCTCATCACGCCCTTCATCAGCGATACTTTGAGACATACATAGTCTCCGACTACAAACTCCAAATGTTTACGCTTTAGATCAGTGTAACTCTTCTGACGACTATGAGCAGTCTGGATCCTCTGTTGGATCAACCTGACTTTCTCAATAGTCTCTAAGATAAGATCTGGCCCCAATGTCTCCCTCTTGTTGGAATTCGTGGCTAAAATATGACATTCATATACATACATGGCATCGGATATAACAAAACTTAATGCCTTGAATTCCCCCAAGGACCCATGCAAATCAATATATATAATTAAGGTTGGAAGATTTACATTTCACCAAGGCACGATCGATCGGTTGTATGAAACGTTGGTGTAGCTCTTTGTACCAAGAACCCGAATCACCTTTGAGGAATCACGTTGCTTTTGCATGAACGTGGCTACAGGTATCCACACGAATGAGCTTACCTTGGAATGATTGCAGTGTACTAGCACTCTTTTAGAATCACTATTCTAATGCTCAAAAAATTATTTTCTCTCTTTGAGTTTTGACACTCACAAATTCGGCAATGCTTTGTTTTTGCCTTAAGAGAATTCGGCCAAGGATGATTTAATGGCAAGGGGTGCATGTCTATTTATAAGCATATGAGATGACCTAGATTGGCACCACAATAGAACCAAAATTCTGCTCTCCTTGCCCTACTTGGATTCGGTTTTCTCCTTTGTGCAAAAGGAGGGCCGAATTCATTCCTAGTCCTACTAGGTTTAGGTTTTCTTCTTTAGTACAAGAAGAGAGCCAAATTCATTCTTAATCATATCAAGCTACATCCTAATTAGTCTTTCCTTATCATACAAGAATAGGACTCCTAATTAGATGTGCATATGTGTGCCAAATTCTACTCCTTGTAATACAAGGATTAAGATCCCTAAAAACTAGGAAGTGAGAGCCGAATTTTCCCTCCTCTTTTTAAGGCTTGTGTGGAATTATTCCATGCCCTAATCTCATTATGTTTGGCCGAAATTCATCATGGGTTTCTTAATGTTATTGGACTTTTAATTATATGATACATTACCATAATATAAATATTATACATGGGCCAAAATATGTCACATATAATTAAGCATTAAACCCATGATAATATGTTATTCATATTAAAAGCCCATAACATTAATGGACTATTTATTAAATCTTATTTAACAAATAAATTATAAAACCCAGAATTATTATTGATTAATCAAATTAACCATCTTAATAATTCATTCATCACTAAGAGAGAATATTTTGTAATCAATCCAATTCATTCTTTGTGTGTGACCCTATAGGCCCACTTGAAATTGGCAATGGGCCTCTTCCCAACCTTTAGGCCTAAAGTCCATAAGTGGTATCTAGTAATACATTATGGCAACCCAAAATTAACTGGTTGTCG
>CAODLS010252102.1:0-12840 GCA_948243855.1 Flueggea neowawraea
GGAATGATGAAAGTGATTTGGACTTGAATCCATATGATCATCCACGTTTTATGCCCTTCCTTGATGTATTTATAGCCTCTCCAAGTGATATGACCGTTGGTGGAGATAAAATAGCCGTTAGAGTACGTTTCTACCCGTTGCAGCTATCTGTGTCAATATCACGTACGTCACTTCATTCTCACGTGCGTCATCTGCAAATTCTCCAGCTTACGTACGTTTGTTTTATCTCACGTACGTTTATCATCTTTTGAGGAAGCTTTGCGTACGTGAACTTATATCTTACATACGTGAATTACAACACACGTACGTGAACTTATTCTTACGTACGTGAAACATGCTTCAGAGGGTTCTACTAGCTTCTGCTTGTCTTCAGACCCTCTCTCATGTACGTGACACATTTTTTACGTACGTGAAGCACTTGCAGTGGCTTGTTTCGCAACTCCGAGCTTCCCAACTTGTTTCTCTTCAAGTCAAACATTTTGCTTATCATCAAAACTTAAAAAGGAACTTAGTGTTGATCACCCTTGATCCAACATGCATCAAGTTTTAACTCTTAGAAAGGGTCCTAAGCAAGTATGTAATGTATACAATGCAATGTCACCACCTAATGTCAGACCCAAATCCTTCCTCACTCTCACTCACCTCACGCTGCCGCCATTCTGATTGAGATAAAGAGAGAGTAGGGGAGAGAGAGAGAAGGCGTCAACATTTGGATCTGAGGAGGCAGACGAAGAAAGCACGAGAAGACAAAGAAGCAAGAATGGTGGCGAGGAGAGAGAGGAAGAGATGAGATAGAGAGCGCCAAAGCGACTAGGGTTTGTATGAAGAGAGAGGGGAATAACAGAAGTGCCTTGACAAAGACAAAAGAAGAGAAAGAGAGGAGAGAGAAACTGAAAAGAGCGTATTAATATTGCGCTATTTAAGAAAATTAAAATAGGACTGTTATATTTTAGTAGATATATTAATTTTGGGTGTTATTTGTGAAATCAAAATACAAAAAGATAACACAGAGGGTAATTTTCCCTAGTTTTATTGATTTTTTTATGATTAAATAATAAATATTGTTAATTTCTTGTTAAATTATATTAGTGCTAAATAGATTGAATTGGACTTGAGCGATGTCCATTTTTTTCATCAAAGTTGGGACTTTTAGTTTAACTAGCATTTTATGCATATGTATTGCGTGTAATATATATTTTTATTAAATTTTTCAATAGTTATATTTAAGATGTCATTTCTAAATTTTAATAAACACATAAGTTTTGTATAAAAATTTTGTATAATTACAAATGATATAAATAAAAATTTGTTTTACATCAAGCTAATTAGTCATTCAATAAGAACTCTATGTAATACAATCTTAGTGACTTGCCTTATGTTAGATATGATAGCAGAAGGATTGTCATATTACAAACATATATATTGAATTTGAGAGTAGCATTAAGAGAAAGAAAAATTCTTTTATCAATTAACTACATAATTAGTGTATTTAACTCATTTTCAAAGAGTAATAATGAAATAAATAAAGAGTACAAAATATGGAAAACTAAATGCCAATTATTTTATTATCTTTTTAATTTCATATATTGCATAAATTCAATATTATTCTCAAAAGCAAGTGAAAAAATAATGGAACTACAATTATATTTTACATAATTTAACTATACTAAATTTTCCTAATCATATCTCAATCTAAAGACCTGACCCGAAAATTATATCTCTAGACTGCAAAACATTATTAATTTTCGTAATTAAAGTTCACGTAGGTATTCTCCAATGAATAAAATTGGTAAATAAGATATTTAAAACTTTCGAATTGGTATGATCTAAAAAAATGGATTTTATTAACCACCTGACAAAAATTATAGGAAATTCGTGCTTGATAAGATAAATCGATCTATCAGATAAGTAGAGTTGGATTAATTTGTCTCAATGATGGCCAAGAAATGTCTTGATGATGTTCTGTTATGATACTTAATAATCATAATACTTTATCCGGTTAAATCACAAAATGGATTATCCTTTTATGATATTTCAAATATTTCACAAAACCCTATTGCACTGTTTTCTTGATGGTGTTTTTGAAAAAAGTACCTTCATTAATTAATTCAGAATATTTGCTCCTCGATAGTAGCTATTGATATTTTTAAAGTTATAAGAAAGAAGAAATCGCTCAGTTTTCTTTTCTTGAATGATTATAAATGTGAATGGTAATTGTATAAGTAGTGTACACCTATAACCCATTATTTTAAGGCTTTAGGTAAAGATATGGTGTCATTCCCACTTATGTGTTCATTCACTAGACCTACGCGCGATGCGGATTTCTCCAAGGCTTTTTGGATCCAACATGTTGGAGTCACCCTAACAAAGGTATTCTTAAATGAAATTGCCATATTGTAAGAAGACAGGTCAACTCTTAATTGTCTATGCATTTTTTAGCTCTTATTTTCGTTCTTTTCCGATTTTATGAAACTCTCCAAATAAAATATTAGCAGCATAAAAATAAAAATGAGTAGAAATTAAAATACAGAAACTTCGAGAGTAAATAGAATACAGTAGTACCTAGATCAATAAAGCTCAGGCAAGATACGCGGAAATACTTCTATTGTAGTGGTGGACGCCAAGTTTAGCAAACATTGTGTAGTATTCAATCTCAGATTTTCTCAAGAATGGGCAATTGTTTGATATTATAATAAACTTTTTTTAAACAAATTTTTGACATCACAAAAACAATAGGAAATAAGAAAAAAATTCTAAAAGGAAAAGAAGAAGAAGAAGAAGAAGAAACCTTTGGAGTTTTTGAGAGTATGAATACGGTTTTGTAACCAAGAGAGAATTTTCCGCTCTTCATCATCAGAGCTAACCTATTGTTAATGCTTTCATGCTTTATCTGTTATCTGTAAAAATAACAATCATACAAAATCAATATAAAAACAACTTAATAAAATGAAAATGTATTCCTTAAAAAACACCAAATGAAAGATGCTCACCGTCTTCTTGCCGAACACGATTTTGGTCTTCTGTGTGGCTTGTTTGCCTGCAAAATAAAAGAGATGGAAAACGATTAGAAAATGAGAATCGAAAGAGTGATCTGATTTTTGGCAGAAACAAAATATCGGAACACAAACTTCTATCGGTAATTATAGTTTCGTTGATTAAAGATAATTATAATCAAATTATAATACAAA
Organism: Flueggea neowawraea; assembly: GCA_948243855.1. Lineage (NCBI taxonomy): Eukaryota > Viridiplantae > Streptophyta > Magnoliopsida > Malpighiales > Phyllanthaceae > Flueggea > Flueggea neowawraea. The sequence goes on from CAODLS010252102.1 coordinate 3,189, forward strand.
TTGATATAAATTTTATCTCGATAAAAATGAATAATTTAACATTTATAAAAATAATTTTTTTAACTTTATCTTAACAAGGACTTAAAACTATTTATGAATAAAAAAAAGAATAAAAATATCAAAAAAAATTAAGTAATCTATACATATACTGTAGTGTGTACATAAGTGTATATGTATTCACTTCAAGAATTTGGGTCGTGGTTGGTCTCACGTTCCTCCCTTTCTTTGAATGTTCAAGAATTTGGCATTGTCACCTCAAATTCTCTCTCTCTCTCTCTCTCGCTTTTGTCTATAAAACTTCTTCAACCTCAGGCTGATAGATCCAGACGGTAATGAATTTCTTGTGGCGGAAATTCCCCGGTGATTTCATCAGCAACCCGAAAACAAGGAAGATTTCGCAACATCTTTTCCTTTTTAAATTTTCCTGTTTTCTTTTTCTTTTAAGACGAGACCATCGGTTGTGTATAATCTTGGCTTAATTCCTTCATGGGAAGCTTTCTCAATTTGCTTTTTCTTGTCTCCTCAATTTCACGTAATAATTAAATGTCTTTTGAATTCATAAAAATGTTTTTTTTTCAAATTTCATTTGTTAATATAACAATTTTTAAAATTTTTTGAGAGACAATCAATTAGAATAAGACTACACAGTGAATAGTGAAATAAGTTTCAGAAAAGTTTCGTGTGGATTCCACAGTTTCGAGGCATTTAAGCCCAATAATCCATACATCACGAGTTATAAATATGATCCATAAAGTCAAACATCATCTCAAGTATACATTACAAACTTGAAGGAACCTAAACAAAGCAAAGCGGAAGGAAAACAATACATCATGGGCAGGCAGAATAACACCCAACCTTCCCTTCACACATTGCCTACTATACATTACTCTACCCATCCCTCCTTACGCTTCCCCGAAAATGGCAGCCATCTCCTGTAACATTTCGTCCATAGATGGCACGCGACTGAGACTTTCACCTATGGCTCTACTTGCAGCCTTCCTTTCCGCCTTTGTTTTCCTAACCTCCGTCCTATTTGGGGAACAAAAAAAAAACAAGAATGGAAACAATAAAACACTAAAAGATACAGAAGTAAAGAATATAATCTATTTTTGTGGAATAATCACTCCCAACTTACAGAGGAGACCTGGCTAAAACTGGCAAGTAAAAGCCTAAATTAATTCCACCCCACTCATCTGTCCAAACCTCAAACAACATGTTGGCATTTGGACGCAATTTGTAACAATATTTTAGAAATGGATATCCAGAGGCATAAGAAGGAAATCAAATGAAGAAATCAATCCCAAAAGACTCGCGGAGATCTAGAAATTTCAAACCACCAGCATGGAAAAAAATAAAAAATAAAAGAAACTTAGACGAATATAAGAATATTGTCAAACCAAGTTCACATACCCCTTCAGCAGGTCAGCAATACGAGATTTAGCACAGCCAACGTTGTACTTCGATGGACCATATACGTAAGCTTCTCTGCATACTTTATAACACCTCGGGTCTCGAGGATGACGGAAAAGTGGAACAATCTGAAAAGAACAATAAAAAAATGCAGAAATTCAAGAATTCAACCAACAAAATTGGCACATACCTATTCTTCTGATTAAAAAAAAAAAAGCACAACCAGATAACTACAAACCTAAATACAAGTGCCTGTCATTTTGCCGATCATCTTTATTTGTTCGCCAGAATTAGAAAAAAGCGATTCGACCTGCAATTGGATACAAATTCTAAAAATTAAACCCTCATGTCTTCCTCATGAAATTAAGAAAAATGAAGAAACTGCACCCACCTGGCAATCAAAAACATCTGATTTTTCCCCATACAATTCACCACCAACAAATGAACTATATCTTCTGGCAGCATCATGAACCACTGCCCACTCTCTCAAATGCCCCTTAAAAGATCAACACAAAAATAATAAGCATGAACACAAATCTTTCCTTCAAAAAGGAAAAAGACAAACAAAAAACACGCACTAAACATTTCCTTTTCAGAAATATTTGCTATTACACAAAATTAAGATTTTGTATATCATGCTTGGAAATCTGCAATGACACTTTCGTAAGGGCAAATCAGCTTTATGGCATTTATAAACTTTACAACCCTACAAAGAAGGGAAATGCAAGATTTAAAACAAAAACACTTACATTTTTACTAATCGGTTCACTAATAGATAGGTTCCTAATTGTGGCTTTTTTTAAGAGCTTTATCAGGCTTGGGATTAGTGATTTGAACTTTTTGATGGTAGAGCAATGCACACCACCAACTTTTGGGAAAAAAGCCGCTGTCAAAATTTGGGGTTTAGTGTATGAAAGAGACCTTCTGCAAAGATTACAACTAAGTTGACAGCACAGAATATCATACCTTACTTTTCAACACACTAGATGTCATAGCTACCGCAGTTCATTGTATATTTAAAATAAAAGTAAACCTCTTAAGCACAATTTTTTTCTTTTTATAGAGAAGCACACGTTTTTTAAGAAACAATGAAAACATTCCATTCCATTTCAGTTTGAAAAAATTGAAGTCTTAGAAATTACCTTTGACCACAAGTTGTTTAACCTCATGATAATGAAGATGCATCTCATCATCCGCTTCACCAACTTTATACTCCTCACAACACTTCGAAGCATTAAACTAAATAAATTTGCAACAAATAGTTTAGAACACCAGGTGATAAAAAACCATATTCGCAGACAAAAGAAAATATGCTAAAAAGAACATGATGGCAATAGGAAAGTAATTATTGATTCCAATGCCCTTTAAACAAGGTTGAAGCTATTGGACATTGTTTTGCTCCACCACTGGCCATTCACAACATTCAGAAGAAACGAGAACTAAGCAAAACATATGACTTATCGTTATTCTACTGGGCATGGAAAAGCATGAAAGAAACACTAAGTGCTGTGCAGCATTGAGAATAGGACATGCTTGCAAGCTCACACAAACCACAATTCACACAACCCAAATTCAACTACTCTGCCGAGCTAAGAGAGAGGAATAGATTACTTGGTCAAGTCTTTTCTGGAAATCCTTGGATTGTTTCTCTGTGATCTCACGGTAAACGATGTCCTCCTCGAAGCTGCAATGCATGGTCATCTCCCTTCTTCTTTTAACTCCGGATCTGCTGGAAAACTATACATAGAAAAGCGACGTAGGAACAAAAGTTATCACCAATAAGTTAAAAAGAATCTAAATTTGGTGAGAATGCAAAAAATAATCATTAGAAAGGTACAAACTCTAAGCAAATCTTTCAAGCAAGAGGAGTTCAAATATCTCAAAATTCTGAAGATCAGTTTACTATAATGTTTACGAGAAAACAATACGGAGATGTGGGCCTAGCCTATAAAAGGACATGTACGTTGGCTCGCTCAAGTATATGCATGAATAAAGAGCGTTTAAACAATTGTGAATGATTGTAGAAACTAGTCAATTGTTCAAATGACTTACATTTTGGCGTAGAGAAAAGAACCAACCACTCCCTGTAATCACCTGAAGAAAAGGTAAGAAGTTAACATCGCGACTAAAGAGTTTCAATCTAATGCCAACTTCAATGAAAAAAAAATACTCAAGGGATATTACCAAATCAATAAAACAAAGAGTTGTTCCATCTCGCCCAAATGGGACTCGACCATACAAAAGGAGCTGCAGGTTTCAATAGATTAATTTCATTATTGGGAAGGTAAGAAATTATAAGTCTGAAATTGAAACACGAGTCTTTAGCACAAGATTCCCACCTCGAAGTTAGCTAGCGTGTCGTACAGGACTTCTTCTTCGAATTGTTTTCTTCTACGTTGTCTATTCGGCGTTCTTTCAGCTTCTCCTTCCGGCTTTCTAGAGAGAAAGGCGAGGTATGGCCCACCAGATATCTTGTCATGATAGTTTGTCCAAGCAACTTGTTTATGAAGAGTCTCCCAGTCACTTTGCTCCCATAAGTTCTGAATAATGTTACAGGGTGCCCCACCAGGTTTCTTTCAAGAGCATCAGAAACAAGAGCAAATACTGATATAAGAAAAGGGAAATCAAAACACACCTTAAAAAACATGCATATATACAGAAGAATTGAACATACCTCAGGGATTAGTAGCCTTCCCACATATGCAGAGTCCATGCCAACAGGGAGAAGAGGAGAGGCATACGTTGGCAAGCTGGAATAACACATACACGAGGTTGTAATAATTAAACGAGTACATGGGCAAGGAGGAAAGAAAGAAATCAAAACAAGTGACACTCACTAATATCCTTCTGCAAGTTTAAATTTCTCCCAGCTCCACTTACGAAGGGCATCACAGGCTTGGAAGCGAAATTGGAGGCCACTGCGCAGGTGCGTAATAGAGAATGCATGATCAAACTTAAATCTTGGCTTCACGGCCCCCTGTTGCTTCAAGTCTAGCTTCGACCGCACTTCACACCACCACCTACCATTGCATCAAAATCCCCAAGCAGCAAACTTAGCATGGTATATATAATATAATCCCCAACCTTAGCATAATTTGTTTAAGTCTTTTAATCAGGTTATAGTTCAATTTGCTACAAAAAAAAAAAGATATATACATATATAACATCAATCATATTGTTATGATGAACATATTAGCAATGAACAGCAATAGTAAAAATTGAAACAAGGAGAATAGAGAGAACCCGGTGCAATTAGATCCACAATCACAATCATGGATAGAAAACTCCCAGCCGTGCAGACTCCGACTCCAACTAGGCATCATAAACAGTACCGAGGCGGCGGGGTTTTTTCTCCGAGGAGGGAAACTTTAGGGCACAATGAAGCAGCTAACGCAGCCTGATACCCTTCTACGTCAAGATCAACTTAAAAATTAATTTTTGTGTCATTGATCCTTAGATGGGTTTTTTAATTTGATTTTGTTTATGTATATGCAATCATAATACAATACTCGTGCAATATAAGTTTATATTTTGCAATGTGGAAACGCTATGTGCATAAAATATATATATATTTTAAAATGCTATTTATAATAATTTAATAATAATCATTTATTGTTTTAAGAATATTTAAAGTATATTGAGTGGATAAAATATTAACCAAACAAATATGAGTATGAATAATACAAGAGAGACATTAATGAAACAAATATAGTTGGTTTAATAATTTGGTTTTTATTATTATTATTATTATTAACAGTATATATGTAACAATTGATCAATAAAATATTTTCACTATATTATGCAAACATGCTCACAAAATAATAAAAATTTGAATAATAAATCAATATTAATGAAATAATGCAGCAATCTTAAGCAAAATAAATAAAATTATACTTTTCAATATCCGAAAACACAAAAAAAACATGGGGTTAATACTATATTTGGTCACAAAAGGTTGTTCAATGCTCACATATGGTCACAAAATAAATTTTTGCTACATCATGGTCACAAAAGAAATTTTTAAGATGCAAGATGGTCACAAAACCTAGACAAACTGACATGTATGATCTGTTTTGTCACGTCAAGTCGACACATCAACAAGAGGAGTTAACGTGTCAAGCTGAGTATGATTCCTTATTTTCAACCCGGCCAAATAACCCAAGTTGACATGAATTTGGGTTGTAAACCCATTAAAACGACAGGAAAAAATTCATATCGAACACATAACCTCCCTCTTTTTGTCGATTTAAAGCACAAAACCTCTCTCTTTTGGTCGATTCGAACCACAATGTCGATGTGTCTATTTGAAGTGGCTAAATAAATCCAACGTGTCAGTCAATCTGGGTTTTGTGACCATCTTGCAGCTTAATTTTTTTTTTGTGACCATGGTGTAGCAAAAATTTCTTTTGTGACCATATATGAGCATTGGACAAACTTTTATGACCAAATATAGTATTAACCCAAAAATATGATACTTTGATTGGAACAGTTGCGGATAAATTGGTTAGTTTATTTGATATGTGGAAAGGAAAAAAAGATAACCGTCAATAATCAACCCCTTATCTTAAGGAAATTTGTTAAACGTTAAACTGTCTTTTTATATAAGCTAGCAGTTCCGTCAAAAAAAAACCTAGCAGTTGTGACACGTGCGTTGCACGTAATCATATCTGTTTATATTAAAACTTTCAAATGTTTCAATATATAATTGAAGGTTTTGAAAAAGCTGATGACAACATCATATTTTGCAACAGAAAATAAACATCAATTTTAGTGGTTATATTTAAATTTTTAAATAAAAAATATAAATAACTCATACTCAATGTATTTAGTTATATTCGTTTTATTAAAACAATATAAGATTTTTTGAACTGAAAACTCATTTCTTAAATATGTCAATGACTATTGAAGAATACATTTCTATACAGCTATTAGGGTTATATAACAGTTCATATCTCAATCTTGCTAGAATGTGTCTCTTGTATAACAACTTCGTTCTATCAAGATGTATGCAACATCACATTTTGCTAGAAAACATATGTCTTCCACCAGTTCGTAGCCACACAATCGCTACTTTCGAATTTTTCGATTTCACGAAAGCTTTATTCAAAGTTCACACATCATGTAGCTTACTACATGAGAGTCGACTAAGTAAACATTTTTAGACTAGTTTGAATGCGTCTAGAAACAAATTTTCCCTCTTACACCAGACAATCCATATAGTCAAGTTCACTTGCCTAGTTTAATAAGCTCAGTCGCATCAACCATGACCATTAATGTTAACTAAAGTAGCCAAACTCAATCACACGTTTTGAATGTTTTAAGGGTTTTAAGGATAGGTAATACAGAGGACCACATATTCACAGTGGGTCTCACACTAGAAAAAGTGAGATCATTTATCAATCTTTTCTGTCTCATGGGTATGTATATAGTACACATGGTATGATCATGTGTTGTGGTGTTCTTTTCTTTCCTTGGAGGAGCACATATTTATACAATATTTTCAACACCACACAGAATCCTCGGCTACGATGTATCTCGCTATCTGATCTTAATCCAAATTTCACAGGATTACTTATGGTTGTAAGACATAATATGCTAAAGTCTCTCACTTTTAGCATTTGATCATTTAATGATTCATAGGAATATATCCTATGCCATGTGTCTCTTTTCATACGAATTTTCTTACCTTATTACAATGAGTTCATCATTATAAACTGCAAGACGACTTTTTGATTATGAACGTGCTCTACTCTACTTTCAAAATCAATCTCATCTTAGTTTTTCCCCAACAAAATAGGAAAACTAAGGTAAACACCCGTGTAAGTGGGTTACTTCTTCGTCCAACATGCTTTCACACTTAACATTACAACAAATTTTAGCTCTCAACATTTGTGCTCGTGTATTGCCAATAATGATCTCATTAAAGATCATGTTTTAAGAGATCATACACGTCATGCGGATTTTAAGTAACTTATTCCTTATATCAAGTTTTTTATAACTGATCTATGATCATGTCTAGCATGAACTCAAATTTCAAGTTCACTTCTCATTGTGAAACTTCACTTGTCCTTGTGTAACCAAGTTCTTCATAAAATGATACTTGATCTCAGTCTGCTTAGATTTGTTATAGATCTTTTCAATCCTTAAGCAATCGGTATCGACTGTCCCCAATGACTTTCGTAGATACTTTAGGCGTTGGTACTAAGTGGATCATTCCATTAAAGAGCCAACCTTGCTATGACACTGCAGCTTGAGAAGTTATGGTCTCAACTTATTTAAACACACACTTATATGTGTTCCTCGCTATATTACGGAATAGCAATTGAGCCAACTATGAACACATAACCTGACATGGATTTCCTTATGTCCACATCACATGTCTAAGTAACAATTGTTGTGACTCATTGAATCGTAAGCATGTTCGATCACATAGTATCTTGCAGTGTCTCTAAAGCATTCAAGTATCTTATTCACTGCTATCCAACATTCTCCTTATACATTAGGTCAATATTTACAAGCTAACTAATCAGTAGAGCAAACTCTAGGTATTGTATACACCTAGGCATAGACTTGTGTACTATAAGACGCGATCTTGTAATCAAAAAATTTACTCTATTTTGCAAAAAGAACAATTCACATGACATTTGGGTGAAGAACATTTTTACACATTATTCCTTTTGCGTTGATTATGGACACACGTACTAACTAAGAGACTTGCTCTTAATCATGTGATTACTTATGGGCTATGCATTTATGCACTATTAATTGTTCAAAGACATTGTTGATATATCTCTCATGGAGAAAAGAAACAACTTACTCGAATGACCTCTTAGAGTTTGACAACCCATAATATTAATCTCAAAGTTAGATTTCTACAAATCTTTGCAGTCATTCAAGTGTACTAGACCATTACTAACTATAATGTTAGAATGACAAGATTCGCCTTAGTATTATCACAACATACATGAATATACCATTCTCTCGAATATTATCTAGGGTTATACCTTGGACCATGAAACCATAGGTTAAACCATATAGGTTTCACCTCCATATTCTCTATTGAGAAAAAGAGACTCTACATTTATTAATGTGGGTCAAGATATAGACTAGTCTAAATGCCAAAGTCTATTTTCGGGAGGTAAATCTTTCACAAGGTGGACTTATCCAATCTCGTTGACTAAAACCCTTTTAGCGATAATCGATGTCATACTCGATTTATCGCTCATGTATCAACTTATCATTTGGACTTTCATTGCATCAACCCATATGACTTTCTACTGGGATGAGTGAAATGCTAACATACTCGCACGTTCATCACTGAATTGTGGTGTTTGCTAAGAGGATTATGATTGATTCATTCATTGGAAAAATGTCGCAGTGAAATTTTGTCTCTTTTAGACTCATGCATTTTCAAAATGCTCCAACTAGGTTCAAGTTCCATATAGAAACTCCCACTAGATTCAAGAATTTCTCGCCTATTGGAAATAAGAATCTTGTTCTCCCTTAAGTTAGGATCAAGAACATTCTCACACGTTAAAGGTAGATGAGACTAAAAGTTAAATTGTTTTCAAGACTTAGTCGGCGTATCCCTCCCAAAGAAAGAAATAACAATCGGTTAGAATGATCTCTTGAGAAGTTTTAAAACTCAAGGATGTAATTTTCTGACTTACATAACCCAAATTTCTTTTCTCATTTCTCATCCTCTTCAAGAATTCTCCTATTCAGATGGAGTGATCCTGAGGGTCTTAATTACTGAGTCTCAAAGAAAGTGAAATCTTTTCCACTTTGTCCCAGTGAAGAAATCAATTCATCGAGAACGTGACTTTTTGTAGCTCATCACTATGCCAATTTTATGTCTCACGAATAAAGTATTATTTTAACATAGCTAGATACCTTATGCCTCTCGATCCTTATGAAACAAGGTATCATGGGTATTGGCAATAAATCTTTTAATTTCAAGTGATTATAGGTCATGCATGCGACCAATCCATACTTCATTAGATGTACAAGTAACTGACGTAGATGGTATATGGTGTTATAATGTTGTGGCCTTTTTCCATTGTAGTTCTCACCATATTAAGAAAACTTTTGTTTCACCTTTCCACTATCCACTTGTTAGCAGAGTATAGGAGTAAACAACTTATGTTCACTTCCATTTCATCACATAAAGCTTTGGACTCATCTCGTAGACATTCACGACCATAGTCGATGCACAAAACTTTATTTGATTCTCATCTTGACT
>CAODLS010252363.1:0-20822 GCA_948243855.1 Flueggea neowawraea
TTGGTAGTTTAAGGATACTTTAAGGACTATATGGAGATTTTCCAAGTATCGGAGACTAAGGCGTAATTTTACAGTGGTCAGGAACCAAACTGTAATTTTACGTAAATTATAGATTTATGATCGATAATGATGGAATCATGTCTGATATATGTTTTCAGCGGTTATGAGGGTTTGCATTTACATTTGCATATCATGTATATAATATGACCACAGTACCACATTTTGATTCATGTTATGTATGTCCATGTTCAGCTACTTGTCTGTGCCAGCGAGGCCAACCACCAACCAGTAGGGCTTGACTGGTGATCCAGCTTGGACATCAAAGTGAGTGGATAGCAGCTTCAGACACATAGGCTGTGTCTTGAAACTCCTATTATGTTTTATGATGTGTTGAACATGATTATGAAAATGGACTAATCTGGAGATTGGTTAAATGAATAAAATGATTATGTGATTTTTATAATCAACCCTATGTTTTATGAAATGGATATATATATGTATTATATATCTTTCTTATGATTTCAAATGATGAAATGCATGTATATGTTTTATGCTATGAAATATTATGATTTTGTTTTTATGATACGGGACACCTATGCTACGGAGTCGAAGTAGCCTTTGGTATACCAATGATATATGTACTATGAAATCCCAGCTACCAGGGATGTCGGTAGCCATGTGTTCTGATCCAACACGTGAATTGTTATGATGGTGGCCGAGTCCACATCACCTATGTTATATGGTGCCATGAGCACACCCATGTTATATGGTGCCACAAGTACACCCATGATTATGGTCCCTTATCAAAGCTATATGTTTTCACTATGAAACCATGTGTTAAGAATCGAAATGATTATTAAGTATGTTTTCATGCTTGGTAATGCTTTGCTTGCGAATAATTTCGAAATGACTTTCGAAAAGCTATTACTTATAGCATGTATATGTATATGTATATGTATACGTCTATACCTGCATGTGATATTTTAAATTATTTTCAAAACAGTCTTTGTGAGGCACATATGAGGCGGTCTGGAGTGTTTTGCCTCATTGGGCTCTGACCCCCTTTTCTTTCTATGTCTACTGTTGGTTTTGTTCCGCAGGTTGACTACTTTTGATTACGACGACATTTTCGCATTTTGAATACCAGTGAGGTGTCATTTGGTTAGTGACACCCTTTTGATTTTGCTCTTATGTTCATGATGTTAGAGCTCTACATCGAGATATAGTCGGGTTATTGGGTTACCTTTATACTTTGATGTATTTTGATTTATTACGATATCCATATATATGTTTTGAATATTTCATATATGATATATGTTTATTTTATCGTATGTTTTAAATAATAAATATTTGATTAAATAAATGTTTTAATCAATTGAATTTGGGTAGTAAGTTATGAACCATGAGGCTTGTGCGAGATGGGTCGGGTTATCATAGACGGTTTGCCTCGTATGCCGGTCACGGGCTCACTACGGGTCATGACAAATATCCCTTTGAATACTCCTAGGTAAAATTATATTAGTCCTTGTGCACTTGTAAGAACCATGTCAGCTTTGTATGTAGAACAAAACACATTATGCATCAGGTGGAGGCACTGGTTCCAAAGTTGCAATTCGTACGTACGTCGAGGCAAATGTAACAATTGTAGGGATGTGATTGAAGGATCACGTAGATTGGAAAAAGCACGCTATGTCCAAATTTGAAGATGGCTCTAAGTGCGTAGATGTGAAAAACATATGTAGATTCCATTTTGCCTCTTCTAAGCACGTAGAACCTGGTGTTGTGTACATAGAGCTTTACCCCCTTTCTAAGCACTTTCATCCAGAATTGTCGAAGCCACATCTATGCATAGATGAGTGTTCTAAGTACGTAAGGTCTTCACAGAATTATTATCAATGTGAGTAGGATACTCTACTACGCACATAGATGTTTTACCTGCATAAAAACCCAAAATCATAGTTTCCCTCTAATTTTCTAATTTCGAACTCAAACCCTAAAAATGCTCCCGCTTAGACTTTTCCCATAAAATTGAAACATTATTCTCTATGAGAAACAAAACCCAAACGCTCTCAAACAAAATTTCACTCTGATTTCCCCAAATTTTTGAAAAACCCTAACGTGCCTCAAACCCTAAACACTACACGTAGTAGCTCCAGTTCAATTTCAAAATGCCAAAGAAGAAGACTAAAATTCGAACCAAGCAAGCTCATAATGTGAATGTCTCCAAGAAGGAATAACAATCCAGAGGCATGAAACATCCCAGAACCACTTGAGAATCTCCTGCTTCTAAACAAGGTAACCCGATTTCACCCTCTAAGAGAGTTGTTAAGAAGAAGAAGGGTGTAGTGATCGAACATGAGTTTGATTCTGATAACTTTATAGACCTTAAAGTAGTTAGGTTGCTTAAAACTCTTGTTGGGGTTGAGTCTTTAGATTCAAGGTTGTTTGACTTTGGATCTTTGATTGACGGTGGAATGGTGATAGAATTAGATTTTTACACATTTGGTTTAAGAGATTTCTATGATGTTGGTAATGATTATTACCCAAAATTAGTTCGTGAATTTTATGGTAATGCACAACTGTGGGAAAATAAAGATGATGATATCTTAGGTTTTGGAGATGTGGGTGTTTCAAGTAGAATGAATGGGGTATATATGATAATCAATGAGAAATTGTTGCATAAGTTGTTCAACTTGGCAATGGATGGATGCATTGTGAAAAAGGGAAAAATGAGTGAAGGAGTTTATTAATGAAGAACCTAACAAATTTGTGGTGAACACCAATGAAACACGAAGATGGATGTTTGAGAAAAATAATGTGGTGAAAGTTGAATTGAAGATGCTTGATCAAAACAACATTGGTGCTAAGTGGAAAATGGTGCATCTAGCATTTATAAAGATTTTGCAACCCAAGTCTCGCACCCAATAACCAATGACCACTCAAGATGAAATCTCAATGTACTTGTTGATGAATGGAAGAAAGATCAACAAGTCAAGGTGAAACTTGATGGATTTGAATCATATCAAGTGTTGGAATCAAGGAAGTTCACAACTGAATCGCTTAGAGGAATGAAGCTATTCAGAACCAAGGATAGAGGCTATGCATTTTATCATTACTTGAGAAAAGCTTATGTGTTGGTGCACAAAAGGGATGAAAAGAAGAAACCTAAGCCAGATGAGATGGTTATACAAGAAGAGATTCTAAGGGAAAGAGGAAATTGCCAACGAGGCACAAGAAAGAAGCAAAGGAGGTTTTGAAACTGAAGTTGAAGCTAAAACTGAAATGGGTCTAAGCACAAGCACTGCTAAAGGAAGCAGAGTTCATGATTTGAGGAAAGAGTTTTTGGAATTCAAGGCAGCAACTGAGGCTAACTTTGAGTTGGTGATTAATTTGCTTAAAGCAAATTACAAAAACATTGGAAAGTCTCAGAACTGAAAAGCATTGAAGACATTGAAGTTCTAGAATTTCACTCCAAGTCAATGCCTTCCACTTCTAAAATTCTTGAAGATGTTGATATTCCCTTAAGTTTAAGAGATCCTCAAGAGGAACCAAGAACCAAAACAACTGTTGAGCTTGAAAATGAAAAAGTGATTTAAATGGCACAAAAAAGCTGTTGAGGATTTAAACAGAGAATTTATAGATGAAAGCTCTAATTCTGAAAGAACAGAATCCAAAAAATAAGAAGAGATTTAGCCACAAGCCAAGCATCCTGAAATAGTTGAGGTTGAGGATTCTGAGGAAGCACTTGAGATGCAAAATCCAAACCTGGAAGAAATCAATGGACCTGCAGTGTTTTGATGTATCACTGATTTAGCAGAAGAAATTGATAAGGGTGCAGCTATAAAAATCATAGAAGCTACTGCTGAAAGAGTTGCAAATGAACCACTTGAGGAGATGTCTGTGGATGTTGATCTAAATGAGGCAGCTTCTGAGATGTATACTGCTCAACCAGATTTTAGCAACAAAGAAACTTGGCAAATGGTTTTTTATCAACCACCACAATGATCTTCATAGGCTGAAGGATCCACATTTTTTCATGCATACATCAATTGCATTTTTTATATATTTACATTTTTCTTTGAACATTGTGATTATTTTGATTAATAATATCAATATTTTGTGTCCAATTATGTGCTCTGATTTATTCTTATATTTTGTTCTACTTTGCTATGATTTTCTACCTTTTTGATTTTGAAAAAAAGGGGGAGAAATTGTGCAGAGTTTGATACTTAAATTTGCTCTAATATTTGTTAATATATAATTGGTGTTATGCTAACAAATGGACAAGGCTTAAACACCTTTATCAAAAAAATTCAATTTTTTAACTAAGTGTTAAATTTAGGTGCATTGATTGAGGGGGAGTGCAAACTCTTTCAATATTTTTTCATCACTAAAAAAGGGGAGATTGTTGAGCCAGTTTTGGTCAACATGTAAATTCCTTCTAAGTTTTAATAATTTAACAAAATACTTGAAATAGTTAAGCTACGCACCTTAATTAACCCTTTAAGCGAGTTGAGTCATGATGTATACATGTTGTGCTATGATCAATGCACATTAATCAAGTGAGAGATATGCTGAGTTTTTCAGAATGGACACTATGCGCATAGAAGGAAATACAAAGCAGGTAGACCAGTTGGAATACGCGTAAGGCAGCAACGTTGTAAGGCAAAACAACTTCACAATCCGTGTAGTATGGTATGGAATGTGCGAAGACATATTGTATTAGAAGGCAGAAAGCTCCAGGGTTTTACTTTGCACATTGAGCCAAGTCCAATGCACATAGCTGAATTGTAGATCTCTCGGGTCTGAAAGTTGAATTGCACTACTCACATAGAGGAGTGCTCAAAGCACGTAGACGGGATTGCTATGAAAATTGAAGAGGGCTCACAAGACAAGTCAGAGAAGTGTTAATCCTTTGTGCAATGCGCGTAGAAGAGTAAATGCGTCACTTTTGAAGAAATCAGCCTACGCACATAGGAATGAATGCTAAGCGTGTAGACAAATTTGACTTCAGAAACGGACAAGGCAATTGTACACTCCCCAAACATTTGAATTTGAATATTCCCTGACACAGTCATATGAAGAATCAAAGGTATGATCTTGAAAAAGGTCTACGCACGCTAAAAAAAAATTCAAATCACGCAGAGCTGACTATCTGCACACGCAGAAGAGAGTCTAAGCACATAGCGGCAAAATTAATTCAAGCAGTGGCTATTGGACTCAAACCAATGCATGTTGAAGGATGTACATCACACGTAGTACTCTGATGGTTTTAGGACCTACACACATAGAAGGACTATTACGCACGTAGAAGGGGCTAACGTCATTAAAAATCAAAATTTGGTTCTTCTCTCACAACATCTAATTTGGGATTCACAATGGCTACTTTTGAGAGAATGCCTATAAATAGACTCACCCAGTCCTAAGGAAGGTAATAACATTTTTTAGAGAGTGCCCAAGCTTTGTCAATTTAATTCTTGATTTTCTCTCTCTTCCTATTTTTGAGTTTTACATACCACCTGAGCTTTTGATTTGCTATTTACTTACTAGGTTGGTGTGAGATATTATTCTAAATCTGGAAATCCACTTGTAATCAAACTTAGGTTTAAAGCTTGAAGGGTAGTATATGTTTGCTTTGTTCGGTTCCTTGAAAAACAAGAGAGGTATTGGTTTTCTTGTTTAGGCCAGTCAAATACAAGGTTTATGTAATACCTTTCTTTTTTCGAATAATTATTGCAGTAATTTACTGTTGAATTTTCGAACCAATTATTTATGTTCAAAGGGTTAATTTTAAATTTGAAGTGTTGTTTGAAAAAAATATGTGAACCAATAATAATTTAGGGATTAAAAAGATAAGGAACCATGAAAAAAGATGAAAATGAAAATAGTATGTGTGTAATGTCCAAATTGTAGAAATACTTGTTTTAATTTCACACATGGCAAAATTTAGCACCCTTAGACTCTCAAATACCTTAATTAAGTACCACATTAAGCCAAATCAATGAAATCAGATGACATAACTAAGGATTAGAAGTGAAGTCAGTAAACGTTTTGGTGGATAAGAATAGGCCACCAATTAGTTATGTTCAGGTCCTTATAACAGCAATTCAAAATCTTTCTTCTATCCCAAAAATGCACCCACAACAGCACAATTAATCTTTGGTCCCAAAATTCTGTCAAGAATAACTCCCACATACGATAACCATCAATTGCTCTAAAGGAAGGCTTAAATAAAGCAAGGTAACCCTAAACTATTGATAACTCTTATTAAGGCTCTAATTTTGTCTTACTTTTGAACTTGTTAAAGACTTAATTTAGATAACTCAAAGAAAAAAATTGTAGATTTGTGTCTCTTATAGATTTCTGTCAAAGGGCTTGAGCTAATTCTGTGTCGTTTTTTTATTTATCATTGAAATACTATGTACTACCATATTTATAGAATCATTAAGAACAATTTGTTTGTAACCTGAGTTTGGAAACCGTATTAGCATAATTTCAAAAAATATAAAAAAAAAAGGTTCTATTAATTTATGTCTTATAATTTCCTATAAAAGTATATAGCCTAAGCCTAGATATCTAAGGAGTTATAGTTGTATAGCTAAGACTTGTCAGACTAGTAGTTCTATCCAACAATGTTTGATTTTAGGTTTTGTTATAAATTCTACTGAGGAATCTATAGATTGAATTAGATTTTGATATTTTTCAAAAACAGGGTTATGTTAATTTAGTTTCCAAATCAACAAAATTTTCCATATTTGGAGTTCTGTAATGAAGTTATGAACAAAAGACTAGGGAAAGATATGTATGCCCTATCTCAGTTTGTGGTTTAAATTGATAAATTTACTGCATCTTATGTAGGTGACTTGTGTAGGTGAAATTAGACAACATGATTTGTGCACTTGAAAATATATATGTGTTTATTTTATGAATCAGTTTATAGAGCTCAATTTGGTGTTGAAATTAATGAATTATGGTTAAAATACTATGTGATGCCAAATCTGCTTTGAAGTAGAAATCGATCAGCAATTGGTCTCATTTTACAAATTCACTAAAAAATCTACAAGTTGAATTAGGATTCCTACTATATATTTATAGAAAGATTAAGATGTCTACTTTTAGATAAAATTAATATTAAGTTATTCGGGATTCGGTAACTCCATATGTGTTAAATAGAACATAGACTGTTCAGTTGAAGCAAGACTAAGAAAAGTACTATAGGGATCTATTTTTGTTTTTTTTGCAACAATAGGGACCAAAAGCATAATTTTTAGGATTCTGAATAATTTAAGGACTAGACTCAATATTTTCCATAGTTGGGGTTAATTTGAAATTCTAAATAGTTAAGGACTGATTTATAATTCTGGAAAAGTTTGAGGACTGGTCTGTAATCTTTTGAGGTCGGAGGTTTGAGTACGCATCTGCATTCATACATTCTCTGTATTTTCACAGTTACCATATCTGATTTTGTTATGGTATGTTTGTTTGTTTTTAGTCTGTTGTCTTTTTTTGGCTTCATTTGATTTCGGAGGTGCTCAGCCATTCACTGGTGGACCATGAGTTGGATTATTTGGCTCAGAGTCCAGGTGAGCGCGATGACAACTTCAGACACATAGGTTATGTCTTCTGAACTTTATATCTTTTTGATGTGTCTGGATTTAAAAATATTTTTTTGAACTAGTATTCTGCTTCTGAGATTAAATTTATTTTCTGATATAAATATTTTGCTTTGAAATAAGTATTCTTCTTCTATAAGTATATGTATTCTCTGTATTAATATTCAGTATTCTATTTCTGAATTCTATATATATATAATACATACTTTGTTTTTGAAATAAGTATATTTCTGTATTAAGTATTTAGTTCCTAGGATTTATCATATTTTCTGTAATAAATTTCCATCTGAATATCAGTATATATTTCTGATATAAATATTATGTTTAGTATTTTAAAAAAAATTCTGTTAAGTATTATGTTTTGGATAGATATCTATATGTATATATATATATGTTTTACATGCCTGATTGTTAGGAATATTATGGCTTGGGACAACTACGTTACGAGGATAAATGTACCCTTTGTCGGTTGGTATACCATTGTGAAAACTCAATTACCAGGGTAAGGTGGTAATCGTGTGTCTAGCTAACACACGCGAGTTATCTTCAGGTGGCAAAATTCCACCACTGTCTGTCAGGCGATTTATCTGCATCCAGTTTCATAGTCTACATCTGTTTTAAATATATATATATATACACACACATACATACATCTGAAGCCTGACTATATGCTATTTATTTATTCTGGATGTGAACATTTTGGCAAATGTATTCTAAAAATTATTTTATATTTGAACTTCTATTTATTTGACTCCTTTTGTTTGATTCTATTTATTTTTAAGTTTTTAAATGTTTTATTCTTAGTAAATATTTTGGAAATAAAATATTTTGTCTGATTTATTTATTTAATACATTTGACTGTATGTTGTATGTTTTTTTTGCGAATGATTTCAAAAGGAATTTACGAATTATTATTTGTAGAAATATGAGTGTATACTAATATTATACAATGTATACGTGTATGTGGTATTTTTTAAAAATGTTTTAAAAATGGTTTACATGAGGTCTAGAACCGTTCTGGAGTGTTATCCCTCACTGAGTTCTAACCCCTTTGTTTTTTCTTGTTTGTTTTTAAAAACTTATTTTTTTAGGTTTTGTTGATAGCAGTCATCTCATCTTCTGCGTTCATGGAGATGTTCGTATCAGCAATGATTGCCCTATTGTTCAAGCCATAGATTATCTGTTTTGTTGGAAACTCCACAGCGGGTTATCTTTAGGTTATGGATCTGCATTTGCTATTACTTTGTCTTTAAATAATTTTACTTATAAATATTCATTCTGTATTTCAATATTATGATAATATTTTATTTTATTATTTAAGAATATTATTTTTAAAATTTTTATGTATTAAATTGTTTTAATACGACTAATAAGCCGGCTAATAATAAGAATCTGGTATATGTTCTGTTCTTCGAGGCTTATGCGAGATGGGTCGAAATTCCTTTGACGATTCGCCTCGTATGCCACTCATCGTCCATTTTTTGGTCTTGACAGTGTAAAGGTTGCTTGTGAACTTGAGAAAACAAGGGGTATAACGGTTTTCCTCCACCCGCAAGTGAAGAAGTTGTTAATGGATTAAAATTCTCTAATGAGCTATAAGAGTGGACGTAGGTCAAGGATGACCGAACCAATATAAATTCGGGTTTTGTTTTCCTAACCCTTCGTCTCTTTAATTTCGTTTATTATGGTTATGTGTTGGATTGAACTACTTTTTGTTTTGCAAAAACTATTGAAAAGCTTTCAAAAGTTTTAAATTTCTAACAAACATCCAATTCACCCCTCTTGGATTTCCATATTAGGCTTACATTTCTGACATGAAGCATATACATGTTTTTTTTTTACTAAGATATGCCTTTTTTGTTTTTCAAATGCAAAGAACTATAAACAATCTTTATAACTGTGACATTTGCTGCTTAACAATCATGCAACACTTTCACTAGAAGAGATCTTGTGCCATGACACAAAATTGGGTCGTGACCGACATACGAGGCGAACCGTCTAAACGAGCTCAACCTATCTCATACAAGCCTCAGAGTACATAAATTATACCCAAAAAAAATTATTATTAAACAGCTTATTAATCAAATTCAAACAGTTTAACATCTAAAAATTTAAAAATACTATTCTTAAATAATGAAATGAAATATTATTATAATATCAAAATACAAAATAAATAGTTATAAGTCAAATTATTTAAAGATTAAACAATAACAAATACAGAACCATAACCCACAGATAACCCGGTGTGGAGTTTCTAATAAAATAGATAATATAGAACCCAAACAATAGGGCACTCACTGCTGACAAGAACATCTCACTGGGCGCGGAGTATCAGATAACTGCTATCAACAAAACCTAAAAATAAGTTTTAAAAACAAAATAAGAAATACAAAGGGGTCAGATTCCAGCAAGGGATAACACTCCAGAGCAGTTCCAGGCCTCATGTAAAACGTTTTAAAAATATTTTCAAAAAATACCACATACACGTATACATTGTATACTATTAGTATACATTCGAATTTCTACAAATAATAATTCAAAAATTCTTTTTGAAATTCTTCGCAAACAAAACAGACAATCAAACAAATTAAATAAATAAATAAAATCAAATATTTTATTTTCAAAATATTTGCTAAAGAAAAAAAGATTCAAAAACCTGCCAAAATCAGAATCAAACGAAAGGATTTAAATGAATACAAATTCAAATATATAATAATTTTTGGAATACATTTGCCAAAATATTTACGACCAAAGCACACAGTATCAATATATATATATATAACAGAATTAGACAACAGGACAATAATCAAACTCAAATCATATGTTATCAGACCTTAACTCATTAGTGGACTATTACCACTAGAAATCATAGATTACATGTGTAATCTAGACACATGGTTACCATCTTACGTTGGTAACTGAGCCTTCACAATGGTATACCAATGACTACGCTTACCCTCGTAGCATAGGTGTCCTGAGTCAGATTAAATAAATTAATACAACTTCAAATCAAGCAAGCATGCAAATCAAATACTTATTCAACAGAAAATATATACATTTAATATTTGTGAAAATATATTTTTAATATTTGTGAAAATATATATATCAGAAATTAGAATCAGATTACTGAACAGAATATTGATATCAGAAAATATATTGATATTTAGACAGAAAACGTATTACAAAAAATATGTCTAATTTTAGAAAATCAGAATATTTATTACCGAAACAAGTAAAAATACAGAATAGAATATTTATTATAAATTTTATAATAAATATCAAAATAAAATATTTATTTCATCACATACTTAAATTCAGACATAAATCTTATTTTAATACAGAACATTTACTCCAGAAAACAAAACGATTTCCAAAACAAATTTCTTGTATAAGTCAGACATATCAAAACATATAAGGTTCAAAATATACATCATATGTGTCTGAAGCTGTCACCACACTCACCTGGACACCGAGCTAATAATTCAACTCACAGTCCACCGGTGAATGACTGATCACCTGGAAAATCGAGCAAAACTGAAAACAGAAATTTATCCCATTGGGATCAAACACGGTAATTGTGGTAGTACTGAATGTATGAAATGCAAATATAAATGCAAATGTAAATACAGATATTCGTTCGACGTCAAAAAATCTATTTCGGTCGAAGATTTATCGCTCTAGTCTCAAAAATCGAAATCTACGTAAAATTACAATTTGGTCCCAACTTTTGTAAAATTACATTTTAGTCCCTAAGACCTCAAAAAATTATGACTTAGTCCCCAAATTTTTCAAAATTTATAAATTAGTCCTCTAAGTATTTTAAATTATAATTTAATCCTACAATTTATAGAAATTACAAACCTACTACCCCACTTATCAAAAATAAAAAATCTATCGCAGAATGTAAAATATCATATTTAGTCCTCAATTTATTCAGAGTCATGTAAAAAAAATTTCTTGGTCCTTCCGTTATAATACCACACCCAATGGTCCCTAATCCCGAATCGAGCGGGATTCAACACTTCTGACCTTTCCAATCGACTCACAACCATCCCTGGGTCTTAAATGCGTCATCGTTTTCATCCAAAACAACAACAACACGTCCAAGTGATCCTTTACAAAATTCAGATTAAATAACCCACTTCACCAAAATCATCAAATCCTCCATTTTCAAGTTAACTTCATGTTCTCCCAACCTTAGTCTATCAAAACCCAACAAAACTAGTTCAAAATTCACCAAGAAAAGCTTGAAAACCGAAGCTTTAACTCCAACAACCCCACTTGCAATCTCTATGAGAATAAAGAAATAAAAGAGAAGAGAGAAAGAGGTATTCACGTTGGATTATTAGCCAAGCCAAAGAGGAAGCAAAGAGGAAGAGAGAGGATGGATAACAAGAGAGAATCGGGTTTGCATGTTTTTGGGTTTGAAACAATGAAGGACGAAGAAAGAAGAAGAAAGAAGAAAAATAAATATGGTGGTTTCAAAATAGTGTCGTTTCCTTTTTATCAAAACGGTGTGTTTTGGGTGGAACGAAAACGGCGTCGTTTCACACTCGAACAACAACAGCGAGGCGCAAATGGCAGCGAACGAAACGACGTGTTGTTTGGGCTACATAGACGCGCATTTCATGTGAACAACCTGTAGTTCGTTCCTATTTCTTTTCTTTTTTTTTCAATTTTCTTTCTTTTTTCAATTCCAACCAATTTTCACTCAATTTAACACCTTAATTCACTTCAAAAAATTTATTAACATAAAACAAAAATTTAACACTCTAAAATATCATTAATTATTTAATTAATACTTTAAATTAAAATTAATCCTTCAAAAATAATTAATTGAAAAAAAACTTTAACTGAAAATTACAGGAATAATTACTCAAAAATTATAAGATGTTACATCTTGCTTCTTGTGCATGCTTTACAATAAAGTGGCATGTTTTTGTATGTCTGTCTAGTTAATTTTAAGACTTGGATCACAAGACTTATAGGTGTTTTCATTCTCAAGTTTGAGTACCTTATCATTGAGAATTTGGATGTATTTTGCAAAGTCGAAGATTTGATTGCTCAAATTTTGAGAACGTCTCTTGTTTTGTTTGTTATAAAGAACAGTGTTTTTATATGTGCATACAAATCTGTTATTGTTTTAGGTTGCTGCTATGAAATTTATGTCAAAGCAGTCATGCCAGAAGAAGCTAGGAAACAAGAATAAGAAAGTGCACAAAGGAGTCCCAGCCATGCTAACATTTCTTGGTTTCAGTGAACAATGCAGGAATCGTTTGGCTTTGAGTGATTAATAATTAGAACTTTCATGTTGTAATCCATTATACAATGCTTTCCCTCCAAAGCTGTTAGTCTTAAATAATTTCCTTGGTTTTTATGGATGAAAACTCTTGTAGAAAATTTTGGATGCACATACATGGAAAATTATCAAGGATATAAAGTGTTTTTGTACATTTGATGGCATCTGGATTGAAATTCTACATGTTGTGTTCTTTTGTACGTTTGTTGATTGATGCAATCCAACTAGGCAGAATCTTCTTCTCTCAACTAAGATATGATTTCATCTGCTAGAATGTGATACTGGGTTCTTGCTAGGTGAAAAGTAAAGACAGACGGTTGATGCTGATGTTTGAGAAGGTTCAAATGTTGTATTCATGGAAGCACCATTAACCTTTCAAACTAGGGTTTAGAATATTTTTCTCACTTGTGTACCAGAAAGAACCAGTGATTAGTCACTTCATGGAGAAATAGTTGCAATATTTTTTCTGACTGTTGATCTAGATGGAGAAACAGTTGGTTCTTTTGTTTTAGCTACTGAATGCAATCTTAGAATTAAACTGCATGTCGCTTTGAAGTGGGAACAACAGGAACTCGATCTCAAGCTTGGGTCTGGCTCAAGTTAGGGTTGGACTTGTCATTGCCCTAAACAAGCAGCAAAATTGTAAAAGTACAAGGGTGAGCGACTACGGTTTTATTTGGTAAGTAATAACATATAGCATATTTGATGAGCATATAGCATATTTGATGAGCATGTAGCATATTTTGCAATGATTGATAATGAGTAAATAGTAAAAAAGTAGAAAGATGACTTGTCTTTTAATAAAATTAATTATACAAAAAATACAACATATACCATATGCTACTACTTACCAAACAAACCCTACAAAACCGAATAATTCAATCAATTCAGTAGGACTGAAATTGCTGATATGAATGGTAGCTCTGTTATTTTGTAATTTTAATTATTATCTTTTTATTACTAGTTTCAAATAGATAGTTAATTTGAAATTTTTAGTTACATTTTTATTTTAAGACAAAACTCTCCTTACGGAGTTTTTAAAAGTTTTCTTTTATGATACTCCATATCACAACTCCAGATACTGTTGCTCAGATGCTATAACAAACCATGTGGTTATGAAATGCCACAAAACTCAGCTGACTTGGCATAGTTCCTAACCATAACCGAATAATTCAATAAGCAATTCAGTAGACTTGAAATTACTGATATGATTCATATGAATGGTAGTTATATTATTTTGTAATTTTAATTATTATATTTTTATTAGTAAGTGTCAAATAGATAGTTAATCTTAAATATTTAGTTACATTTTTTATATTTAGTAAACCAAATATTGTTTTAAAATAGCAAAACTCTTCTTACCGAGTTTTTAAATTTTTCTTTTATAATATTCCATATCACTACTACAGATATTGTTGCTAGATGCTATAACAAAGCATGTGGTATTGAAATACCACAAAACTCATCTGACTTGGCATAGTTCCAACCCATGACTACCAACCGAACTATCTTTTCTCGGCAAAATCTAATTCTGTCATAAACCCTTTATTCACCACTAATTATTTGTTCATATCAAAATTCCTCTCCACCTTTACAACAATCTTACATACCTCTACCCAGTCACTACTGCTCAAACTTTAATTGCTATTGTAATACCCTACTTGTTTTGGCTAGGTATCAGTAGCTTTTCGTTCATCTCTGATCCGATCCTTAGTGTTCGGAGATGTTGTTGGGATGTTGGTGGTGTTAGATAAAGTCTTGTTGTTGAGCAAGCTTGGATTTACTCGAGTAAGTCGAGAGTTACTCGAGTGAACATGAGTAAAACGTGACATTTGGTATACCAATGCTTTGAGAAAGCCCAACTACCAGGGTTGCTGGTAGCCATGTGTTCTGATACAACACATGATTTGTTATGGATTGTGGTGGAGTCCACATCACTTTGTAGTAGTGCTGGATGCACACCTTTGTTTTAGTCTCATGTATCTGATATGAGTTTTGACTCGGAAAACATGGTTTGAATCTGAAAAGAATTTTCAAGCCTACGTGCATGTTGGATGCTTTGGTTGCGAACCTTTGCAAAATGAATTTTCGAAAAACTATTATTTATATAGTGTGTATATATATACGTATATATATGTATATATATCTGCATGTGGTATTTTCAAACTGTTTTTAAAACAGTCTTTGTGAGGCACGTATGAGACAATCTAGAGTGTTGTTCCTCACTGGTTCTGACCCCCTTTGTTTATCGGTCTACTTGATTTCCTCTATCTCATGTGTATAGATTTTGGCTTCGGCAACCGTTTCGCATCTTGACTACCAATGAGACGTCCTTGGTTAGTGATGCCCTTTTGTCTAGACTCTTCTTTTGTTTCGTTAGAGCTCCACATCGGGATGCTATTAGGTTACGAGTTTTTCCATTTGTATTTGATATATTATATACTCACTATAGATTTTTGGATATAATTGTTATTTGGTTTATGATATTTATTTTACTACTTGTGTATTAAATGATAAATGTTTTCGTTGAACGTTTTAAACAAAATATTAAACGTTTTGGGTAGTATGTTCTGATCTTCAAGTATTGTGCGAGATGGGTAGGACTCTCATTGACGGTTCGTCTTGTACGTCGGTCTCGGCCCAGTTTTGGGTCGTGACAACTATAGCTTCTTCCACTTCACTTCTCTATCACAACCTTATGTCTTACCACAACTATCTCCAATTAGAACACTCACGAAAGGCTACAAATCTTGGTCTCTTGTCAGGACCAGAATGAAACCCAAGATTTTAACAGTCACCAGAGCTGTTAAAATTGATAAGGGTCAAGAGGATAATGTTATTGTTGTTAGTTTTGGTGCCCTTTATCCAATCATTTATGTACATTATCATTCGATTTATCATTTAATAAAGAGGCATTTCATTTCATATCTATGAAATATGATAATATGTTTTATGAAGATAAAACTTTCATGAATAGTTTATTCTCCCTTCTGTCATCAAATTTGACTTGATAATAAAACCTTAAGAAGAAAGGAATATTATTCTAAAGGTCCCTAATCAATTGTTATCATGGGAATGATAATGAATTAAGATTAGTATGTTGCTAAGTGGATAATCACATTTTACTGGTTATGGATATGAGATATCACTTAGAACATAGATATATGTTAGGGAACATGTATTGTAGTGGACCGCTATAAAAGCACTTCATGGATCTATGTTACAGGTAGCTTTCATATAGTGGTGATGTTTGAGTCCTCTGATTGAAACTCACTATCAACTCCTACATAAGAAATCAGATGTTTTGACTTATTCAAACTTTTTCCGTAATATGGTAACAATAAAGGCTATATTTGGATATGTCATCATGAATCTTGTAGAGGAGTAATAGTGAGAGTGATGAATTTATTCCTCTTATGAAGAGTGATATCTTTAGGCCACTTGATGAGTAGAATTGATGGAATATATCAATATTCAGATGATCTACTTGGACTCAAGAAATACATTAAGTTATATAAGGTTGACATGTATCCATGCCTTATGCTTAATATAGATATCGTGAGACAAAAGGACTAAATATCAAACTGTAAAAGGTTAACTCAGATCACCGATGCCACTCGATTTTGGGTTGACATAATATATTACTAGATACCTCTTATGGACTTTGGGCCCAAATTTTGGGACAAGGCCCATTGCCATTTTTGAGTGGGCCTATTGGGTCACGCACAAGAACGAATTGAATTAGTTCACAAATATTCTCTCTCATGGTAATTAAATTATTAGGATAATTAATTTGATTAATCATTAATAATTTAGGATTTTTATGATTTATGTCATAAATATAATATAAGATATTATCCATTAATATAATGGGCTTTTAATATAAATTAATTCTTATTATGCTTTGGGCATATTATTATGTGACATAATAATTTGGCCCATATAAATTAATAAGGGAGTGATTTATTTAATGTTAATGTATCAAATAATTAAAAATCCAATGACATTAATGAGCCTATAGCAATTCGGCACATACACTAGGTTGATTAGGTCAAAGGTTGACTAAGTTTTATTTAATCAAGTTGATTAAAACACCTAATCAAGAAGGAGTCTTGATACTTATATGACAAGGAAAATGAAACATAGTCCTTTTTAGCTTAGGAATTTCGGCACACATATTTTATAATAAGGAATTGTTTATTTATTTATTCATTAAATAGATAAATAAGAGTCTTAGTATGACTAAGTCATCCTTATGCTTGTAGGACAAGTATGTAGGAACCTAGTACACTTAAACTAGGGTTTCACATATCTATATGTGTGTGTGTGTGCATAATTCATGGCCGAATTTCTAATCCAAGATTGAGGGCTTGGCCAAATGTTTACACATCAAAAGGAGAGAGAACATTTGTGTCTAGAATAAAGATTCTTAGTGCTAGTACACATCGCCGATTCAACCAAATTCATTTATGTGGATACCATTGGTCACGTTCGCGTAAAGACAACGTGGGAGAAAGGAGATTCGATTTTCCATTACTAAAAGCTACACCAATAACCATTCGGCCACATACTCACTAGCATTGGATTTTAAGATAAAATATGTTAACCCTAATCGTTTATGTCGATATGCATGGATCCTTGGTGGAATTCTAGGATAAAATTATTGTTATTTTCACTGTGTTATCCTTGTATGAATGTCATATTTTAGTTACGAATTTCAACAGTAGTATCATAGCCGTTTGCATTATCAACATAACCGATTCTTTTCTATGCGATATTGTAGTATGGTTTGTAGAAATTTGACCTTGCTTTAATATTAATGATATTGTTGCTGAATTAATGATGCATGTAAGGATTTAATTAACCAAGATAAAATTGGTAATTTTATATGTTGATGCCGTATTTGTTTGATGGTTTGCATATGATGTTAAGAATCATCTAGAAAGCCGTTTAAGGTTTTGTATATGCGGATTTGTAATGATATTACAAAAAATGGGTTGAATCATAATTTTATTATTGGATTCAATTATTAATGAGATTATTACAGATTAGGGTTTAAAAATTAGCATCTTGTTTCATGAGCAATGCGAATTAAAAACATCCCTGGCAACCGGCTTGTGAAACCGCTTTACACATCCAACGTTCAATCAATATAATTACTTGATTAATTGTATCATTTTTATTGTTCATAATCTGATTATGTGTTATTTGAATGATGATTTAATATGCATGGTGCATGACATGGCCCAATTAACCCAATGTGATTGGCTTGTTATTGTTCATTGTAAGGGTATGGCGTTTTGTGCCTATTTCAATTTTTTGTTTTGGTGAATGTGCCCATTTTCTTTTTAGACTAGGTAAGTATAGATCTTATTTATATTTTGAACGTAAATGAATATGCAGGCCTTTTTTGCAATGAAGAATGAAGACCACCCTAGGTTTACCATTGATATTCACATTGGCTTGTGAGATCAAACTTGGATTTGGGGTTTGTCATGTGACATTTACATTATGCTATATATATACATGTGATGCATATATGCCATGATTGAATGATTATTTTTGTATCCCACGCAAACAAACAAACTTTATCCATATAAATAGTAAGTCAAAAAAATACCTTCCATAATCAATGTTCGTCAAGGCTTTGTTCATTAATGTGTAGTTTCTGCCTCCGCAGGGTGCACCCGATTACCTTAGTGAGACAAGAGTAGATAATGGTTGTATCTACATTTTAGTTATGGTTAGACTTAACATGGCTATCAAAATAGTTTTGGGCCTAGGGCACAGAAAGGGATTTAATGCTAGGACATGAGATGCCAAAATCCATAGAAATACAAGAGTTATATGTGATATAATTGAAAAGAGTTTTCTACCTAAATAACTAAGATTAAGGACTAGCTCAGCTGACTTAATTTTGAGTGAAATATGGATCTTGTACCCACTATGTTTATAACTTAAATTAAGTCTAGGGATGTTAATTTTAGTGGGAATATTCAAAACACCTCTTATTAATCTTTGCATATTTTTGTATGTAGATATAATGGCAACAAATAACAACACATTAACCTTTACTTTGCGATCGATCCTTGAAAATGAGAAATTGAATGGGACTAACTTCTTTGATTGGTCTTGAAACTTAAGAATTGTTCTTAAGCAAGAAAGGAATAGTTATGTCTTAAATACAGCGATTCCCTAAGTACATGCATCCAATGCCACTATAGCACAAAAGGA
The DNA here is from genome assembly GCA_948243855.1 of Flueggea neowawraea. NCBI lineage: Eukaryota > Viridiplantae > Streptophyta > Magnoliopsida > Malpighiales > Phyllanthaceae > Flueggea > Flueggea neowawraea. The sequence continues at coordinate 19,147 of CAODLS010252363.1, forward strand.
TGCTTATGAGAAGCATCTAAGTGGCTCAATGGATGTCATATGTCTTATGCTTGCTACCATGGTTGTAGATTTGGAAAAGCAATTCGAAGCTATAGAGGCATTTGACATGATGATGCATCTCAAGAAAATGTTCCAAGAATAAGCTCGTCAAGAAAGGTTCTTGACAATGAAGGCATTGAATGAATGTAAGATGGCTTATGGCACTTCAGTACATGCATATGTTCTCAAGATGAAAGGTCATCTTGATCAACTAGAGAGATTTGGCACTCCTCTAATGAAGGAGTTGGCCATAGATACGATCTTAGGGTCACTCCCTAGTAGTTATGATCAATTCGTCATGAACTACAATATGCACAACATGGATAAGTCCATCACTGAACTACTTGGTATGTTAAAGAATGTCGAGAAAAGCATTCCTAAGACCAATGACATGTTCATGGTACAAAAAGGGAAAGACAAGCACCAAGGAAAGGCTAAGCCAAAGTTTGTTGGAAAGCACAAAGGGAAATCCAAGCCTAATTCTTTTAAGCCTAAACCAAAGGTGACCAAGGACAAAGAAGAATTTTTCTTTCATTGCAATGAGCCAGGCATTGGAAAAAGAATTGCAAACTCTACTTGAAAGAGCTAAAGAAGAAGGGTAAAATCAAATGATTTAAACCAAACTTACTTTTGGCATTGTCATTTGGGTCATGTGTTGGAATTCGCAGCTCAAATATGACATTCATATGCGTTCATGGCAGCGGATATAACAAAAATTTAATGCCTTGAATTCCCCCAATGACCCATGCATATCAACATATATAATTAAGGTTGGATGATTTACCTTTCACCAAGGCTTGATCTATCGGTTGTGTGAAACGTTGATGTAGCTCAAAGCACCAAGAACACGAATCACCTTTGTGGAATCAAGTTGCTTTTCCGCGAACGTGGCTACATTTATCCACATGAAATAACTTACCTTGGAATGATTGCAGTGTACTAGTACCTTCTAGAATCACTATTCTAAAGCTCACAAAAATTATTTTCTCTCTTTGAATTGTGGCACACAAGTTCGGCAATGGAATGAATGAATGGCAAGGGGTGCAAGTCTATTTATAGGCACATTAGATGACCTAGATAGGCAGCACATTTGAACCGAAATTCCCCTTCTCCTTGGCCTACTAGGATTCGATTTTCCCCTTTGTGCAAAAAGTGAGCCGAATTCAATCCTAGTCACACTAGGTTTCGGTTTTTCTCCTTTAGGACAAGAAGAGTGCCAAATTCATTCCTAATCATATTAAGCTACATCCTAATTAGGGTTTCCTTGTCATAAAAGAATATAACTCCTAATTATATGTGCATATGTGTGCCAAATTCTATTCCTTGTCACACAAGGATTAATTTCCCTAAAAAATAGGAAGTGATAGCCGAATTTCTTCTCCTATTTTTAAGGCTTGTGCCGAAATTCCTCATGCCCTAATCTCATTGTGTTTGACCGAATTTCATGATGTGTTTCTTAATTTTGTTAGGTTTTTAATTATATGATACATTACCATAACATAAATCTTCATACATGGGCCAAATTATGTCATACATAATTAAACAATTAAACCCATGATAATAGGTGATTCATATTAAAAGCTCATCACATTAATGGACTATGTATTAAATCTTATTTAACACATAAATTATAAAAC